>CABEGB010000151.1:48610-105383 GCA_901521435.1 Crematogaster levior
TTCAGGTCCTCTTCAAGTAAATCTATAAATAAATACACACAGGAATGTGACAATCGTTAAGACGCAAAAAGTACATATTACATTAAAGACTTACATATTATTCAGTCCGTTTCTTTTTTTTACTTAAAATCCATGCACATGAGAGTACGTCTCGAATAGTACATCTTAGCAGTAAAGAGATAAAGCGGATACAGACATCAATTTTGCTTTGATAATTATCCGAGTACACAATACAGAAAAATGATTGGATGCACATACGCGTAAACAGTAAAACTGAGCCATATTCAAAATTGAGACGCTTGCTGTTGAAAAGGGCACTTAATGTTTAGTGATCCAACTAACGCAAATAATTCACGTAATATGTAATAATTCATGTAATATTTGAGAAATGTGAAGTGGATAATACCGTTTATTATTAATGTAATCGTAATTATTTTAGTCAATGTTTCGAGAAAAAAAATTTACATTCAAAAACTTCAGATAAAAGTTCATATTCACAGACCCCCTTGGAAAATAATGAATTTGAAACACACACAGACATGCAAAACTTAGCTTCGCATGGCAAATTGCAAACCCATGTGGTACCTCACTTTGCATTAAAAAGTGTACGCGTGGAAACAGTGTGTTCCGCCCCCCCTACGGGGGGGCTCCACTACTGAAAAACTACACACATAGGTGTGCGTGGAACTCGCTTCGCGTGGAAAGTTGTAAACCCATGTAGAACCCGCAACTTTCCACGCGAAGCGAGTTCCACGCACACCTATGTGTGTAGTTTTTCAGTAGTGGAGCCCCCCCGTAGGGGGGGCGGAACACACTGTTTCTACGCGTACCCTTTTCAATGCAAAGTGAAGTTCCACATGGGTTTGCAATTTTCTACGCGAAGCGAGTTCCACGCACACCTATGTGTGTAGCGGTCACCTATGGGTGAAGCTAAGTTTTACGCGTTTTTACTCTTAGCAGATTATCAGAATGTTATCTACGAAAATCTATCGTATACTGGTTTATTGAAATTTTTATTTAATGTTAATTTTTGCGGAACTAAACTCACTCTTTCCCAAACTTTTTTTGTTAATAACTTTTTAATAAAAAACGAGCGACGGCTAAAACCTTCTGAAGGTCACTCAGGGGGTTGACCTTGACAATATATGTCAAGGTCAAGGTCATCGGAGGGGGGTCTGTGAATATGAACTTTTACCATAAAAATAAACAGATCAATCGACTTGTTTAAGATTGATTAAGATTTTAAAACTATGAAATTTATTTACTACATAAAAAGTTTAATAAAATTACTGAAAATATTAAAAAAAATATCTTTTTTGTGCTTTACTGATTAAAATCCAAATATTACGAACCACCAGTATGTAAACAACAGTATGTAAGTGTACTTAACATATATTTTCCTTAATTATTCTGTCTTTACCATTTTTTAAAAATAAAATAAAAATACAAATGTCAGTAGCGAAAAATGTTTAAAAAGCTGAAAAATTTTTTTTAGATATGTTGAAATTAAATATGTTGATAAAATGACATTTGCAATCGATCGAGCAGATCACTCAATAAGAGACAAAATAGATCGAACACTTTCTTCTTATTTTAACAATCAATAAATAATCGTAAATTTAATTTTATAATAAAATCAGAAAAACAGATTAAAAACTAGATTACATATTATAGTACTGTACAAATTAATAGAAATATGGTCACGTACAACTTTTGTGTTTTATTATAAAATAGGTTGCCAACCATTCAACTTATTATCAGCAAAGATGGTCACATTTCATATCAAGGATATATTTTGATAAAGAAATGGAGAAAATTATAAAAAACGTTAATTTTATTTTTTGCTTTGTGTCTATTAAGTTGCAGTACTGTATGTAATTTTACGGTAATTTATTGTCACCGCTAAAGGAAAGTGTTTGGATTATTTTACAGATTTGTCTGATCGATTGCAAGTGTCATTTCATGGATATACCTTTTTACTTCTACATATTTTGTAAGAATCTATGGCATACATTTTTGTTTTTGAGGTTATTAATCAAGAATTCTACAACAATATTCAATATTCAATATTCAACAATATTCTTCTTCATATACATTCCAAAGATTAGTAAAAGTTGACTTTTTAACAACTTATGTAAAAATTGTCATCTGATTTCTGAATTAACGTATATAGTTTATTAAAGAAATTTGCTAGTTGCAAAACGTTTGCGATCCAATCAGTCTCAAGCTAGCTCGACGCTGATTAAATTACAAATGCATTGTAGAAATTATAAAGTTTTAAATTCTACATAGTGTTGCTATGCATCCGCTCTGGTCACCCGGTGTGCTTCGCGTCACGGAGCGCTCCCCGGCAACGAACCGTCGTTTGTCAACCAACGATCGGTGGATTAACGCCTGGTCCGTCTTATCGTACGGACGTGTTTTCTGTAACTCGGCTTTTCAATAAAGAGTTCCCTTTACATAAAACCGGAGTGCTTATTTCCGCCTCGGCGGGGTGTGCCGCTAGAGAGAGTGTGTTTGTGTATTAGTGTTTTCCGGCGCGAACGTGCAACAATATATTTGTACTTTTAATTATTAACAATGATTTAAAATTCCTAAATAAATAACATTTTAGTTTTTGTGCCAAAAATCAACAACAGATTTCAATTGGATTTTTTTATAAATAAGAGTAGATTTATGAAATATATATATTTTTTAAAAAGTTTTTTTTAAATTTTGTAATACGGTTCAAGCCATACAATCTCTCTCAAGTTATAAAGTTATTAAAATTTAAAATATCTCTATTAGTATTGTCAAACGTTTTTTTAAATAACTTGCTAGTAATACTTTATAGTACAATTTTATTTTATTTATAACTTGTACATTATGGAAAACTACTACTTATTATATAAATAATACTACTTATTACATAAATAAAACATTACATTTAGCAAAATGTACTATTTATTATAAATATGTGTTTATAATTATATATATATTAAATACAGTATAATTGTGTTATAATATAAATGTAATATAGAAATGTAAATGCAGAAATAGAAATGTAAAATAAGAAGAAAGTTAAAGTCTTAGCAGAATGGCTGATTTATAATTTCAAGACAAAAAAAATAAAATAAATAAATCAAACTGTCAAATACAAACTTATAAATATTAAGTGATATTAAATGAATGCTAAACAATTGCCATTAATTTCTAATCATATAACATTAATTTCTAGTTTATATTTAATTCTAGCGTATATTTAATTCATACATAATTCTACTTTTCTTAATGTTGCTTAATTCAACTCCAGTTCCTATTACATCAAGTATGGCATTTTGAATGTATTAAAACTTGAAACTTATGGTATTTTCTAAATATCTGTCATAGATAAACAGTCTAATAAAATGCAAAACCAAACTTTTAATAAAAGCTCATTCTATGGCCATTCTAATTGAGGATAAATAAAAATTATAATTTTTTTTAAGTTCTGTAAGATGATCATTATTTCTAAATGGAATCATCACATGCGGATGAATTGCATATATTGCATCTGCTATAATATGAGTATCAAAGGGAAAATATTTATTAGGCATCTCAATACAATTAGCAAGTGTAGAATTTCTGAATACTCTCGCATTGTGTACAAAATCAACATGCTCTGTATAGCAAGCAGATTTTGCATTACATACGGCTTGCAAGTGAATAGTGTGATATTATTTCCTGCAAATATATGAAGTAGCATCTTCATTTGGAGCAGTAATTTTGATGTGCGATCTATCGAAACCTCCAATTACATTAGGAAAAATTTCTTATTTTTGAAAATTCCTCAATGGTACAATTTAGTGCATCACTTTATCGTACTAAAATATTTATACTTTTTATAAAGATAATTTATTTTTTTTTATTTATTTATGAAGTACTGAATAATAAAGTAAAATAAATCAAGATTTATTAATTTTATGTAATTTTCATTCAATCAAATCATTCATTCACTTCAACATACTTAAGTGGGACTTGGTTTACATCGAATTCTTCAACTCATCTCTCTATTCCTCACACATTCTTCGTCTATTTTTAATCTTTCAACAAAGAGAAACTATGAGAAACACACAAACAGCTATTTTTATAAAAAGTTTTTGTATAGAGTTAAGTGGTTTTGTATATCATTGGGCCGACAACCGCATCGATAATTGCTTCGTAAGTATGCTTGTGTAACATTCTTTAGGATCCAATAAGCTTCTTAGCAGCGATGTTGAAAAATTCTGGATCAAATTTCTCCATTCTGTTAATCTTACTGATAAAGTATGTCACAATTTATAAAAGGAATTAATTTTATATAAATATAAATATTTACTTCTTTCTACATTAAGAATGACAAATACATCAACATAACTTCAAAAAAATTCATCGGATTTTGACATAAGCCTTGAGCAAAATAATCTTAAAAGTATACATTATTTTTTCAAATAAAAAGGTATTAATATTTTTTTTACATTCTAGACTTGTCTAATCTCTTAATTCCAATTTATGCAGTATAAAAGATTTCTGATGATATCTTTTCAATGAAACAATTAATAAGAAAAATGAAAATATTCCCAAAATATTGTATTTTTAAATATTTCCAAAAATATTGTATTAAATATTAAATTAAATTCTGGTTTGAAAATTTGTAAAACTTTGATATTATGCTCTAATATTTTAATAAACTTTAACTATATAATATATCTGGTATCTCTCTTTAAAAAATTTATTACAATAGCTTCAAAAATAAGATTATACAGTTAACATTTATTTCATGTACATATGAAATTACCATATTCATTAAATGTCAAAGTGTACCAGATGTTTTGAAAAATATGAATGCCGGAATACATAATGCTAAACAGACATAACATGTAAAATTATTGTCTTTTTGTGAAAAATAAAAAATAAAAAAATTTTTAAGAAAACAGTTTTTAACATTGTAACTCTGCGAATATTCTTCTTTTAATGACTTTTGCGGATTTCAATTATTTGTTTTTACAACATCTACATTTTACGGCATCTTATATATCGAAATCCAATCGAAAAATTTTTATTTGAATTTTTTTGTTATATACATTTCATGTTATAATGCATATTTTTAAAGAGTTTTAAATAGCAGTTCTAAATACTTTTTAACCTGTATATAATATATATAATAAAACTTCTCTCTCTTCCTCCCCCTTTCTTTCTTCTTTTCATTCTCTAACGTTTTTACCCTCTTTTATCACTCTTATTATATTTCTTTCTTTATACGTGATTGTTGACTATATTTTTTTCTCTAATCACGATTTTTCTCTATTCACATACACGTATACACATATTGTATTATATTATTATCTTCTGCTCATTCTTCATTAATAGTTGATATAATTTTATCGTTGTTCATCACTGTGATATGAGTACCTTCCACGTAATGAATTCCACGTATTTTTACCATCGGTAACCTGAAAGAAAGTTATTTGTTATAAATTTACTTTAAAAAGACTCTTATGTCAAAGACTTTTATTGAAATTGTATCTACCTTATGCAGACCATAATCTTCTTCAGTAAAAGAAACAATCGGAAATGTGGGTTTTAGCAATGTTATAGGTGTTTTAAGTCGGGGTAATGAAGATATATCATAATCTTGTATAGCAATTATATGATTATAAATTGTCAAACATATAAGTTTTTGATTTTCGATGGTCACTTTTAACTCTTTCGGAAAGTACACATAAAATATTTTTAATTTCTCATCCCATGTGTTACATTTATTCAGCTCTAACAAAAACTGTAAATAACAATATTTGCACTTTGTAATAAAAAATATGATAAATTAAAAATATCTTTATTTCACTCATACAAAAATTTATTGGATTCTTGAAACAATGGAAAAATTTATCTTGTTATTCTTGTTTATTATGTTAAAATTCTAAAACTTTTCTATAATTAATAATACCCATTTATTGTGTTTCTTAGCATTAAAAGTTTAATACTATTATTATTATTAACACTATTATCATTTACTTTATCGTGTATCTTTAAATGATAAATAATATTCTAATAGTGATAACAAACGAATTATTAATTTGGCATATTCATCAAAGATATTATTCAGTTATTAGCCTTTTAGTTGTTGTATTTAGAGAACATTGTTTATTTTTATAAGATTTTTATAACAACCACACACACACACGCGCGCGCGCACGTACGGGCACGCACAAAATAAAATAAACATTTTGTTTTATATTTTAAAGTTTAAAATTCATATTTTTAAGAAATATTAAAATTTACAAAAATTTAATTTATATTAAATAGTTCTTACAGTAAAATATCAAAAAAAATTTTTTATACTAACCATTTCTTCGTTAACTGTGGTATATGTTTTCAATATTCTAAGTAATATTATATTTTGTAACTCTTCTTGTGAAGAAAAAACTATGTATCGACTAACTGACAATTTTATTTGGTCAGGAGCTCCATCTATTAATATTAACCGTCCTGAGAAATTATTAGCTTCTAATAATCTTGCTAATTCGATGGCAATTAGGGCTCCAAATGAATAACCCACTATTAAAAATTCCTTTCGATCTTTCATTTTCTTCAACATATGCTAAATAAATGTAAATGTATGATATGAAAGGTAGTAATATGAAAGATTTGTAACTATTAAAAATATTTTAAAGTAATAACTTTATGTATATAAATTATAAATTACAAAAAAATAATCAAAATAAGAGGTTCAAAGAGTTCAAAACTTCTTACAGGCAGTAAATAAACAGCTGACTTCATCACTGAATGACTTTCGTCGGGAATATTAAGTACACCATGTTGCAAACATGTTGCTGGAGATTTAATTCCCAATACTATAGATTTATATACACTAGAACATCCATCGATTCCTGGTATTAGAAATATATCCCCTCGATTAACCTCCTTCTTTGTATCAAGTTCTACAAGAATATTTGGAGACAAGTCTGAATCCTTAATTACTCGAATCAGCACACTGAGAAAAAAACATACTAAAAAAAAAGAAAATTTCCTTACTTTTAGTAAATCGTTAGTTTGAATACAACTGTGAACGCATTTTTTTAAAATAAGAAATTATATGTATTTATTTTAAGAACATAATTCTATTATAAAGGAAATTATTTATTAATTATAACAAAAATTTTTTACAATGCAATAAATAATTATTAAAATATAATTTTTATTTTTTACTAATTAGTAATTTTCCAATAATATTTATTTATTTTAAGAAAATGCCTTTTTTTATTAAGTAAAAAATTGATTAATTGCAAGAAGTATTTTAAACGATATAGTCAATATTTATTGAGATATAAATTTTTTTTTATAAATTAGTGATTTTCTAATAATATTTATTTAATTTAAGAAAATGATTTTTCTATTAAATAAATTATTCTTAATTTGTAAAAATTATTTCTTACAATATAACTAATAAATACTAAATTATAGGTTTTATTTTGTACTTGTTACTGTTTTTGAATATAAAAATGAGAAAATGTAAATTTAAATTTTGAATATTTTTCTTACATACAAACAACAAATTTCACAGTTTAAAAAATTTTGTATAAATTTGTTTCAGTATTTCGTCAAAAACAAAAAATTTTTTTTAAATATTTAAATTTAGTTTTCTTGAAGTTAAATTACCACTTCTTACATTAAGAAAAGCATTAATTACTTGTAAAAATAAATATTTTAAACTATTCTTTAAATCCCATATTGACTTTTTCTAAAACAGAAAATCTATTTCCTAATTATTAAAATTTATAGAATAAAAAGGAGAAAAGATCATATAAAACAGATGAATTTTTCACCAAAAATTAAGTGAAAAACAATTAGCAGTTTATTAAGTATAACATATTAAGATTAAAGACGGAACGTTTCGACTTAACTTATGTTAGTCATCTTCAGCTGAACTAAGAGAAAATTATGTTAATTTTCTATTTATTCGGCTGAAAATGACTAAGTTAAGTCGAAACGTTCCGTCACTAATCTTGATATATTATATTTAATAAATTGCTACTTGTTTTTCACCTCGCTTCATATATGATTATTTTCTCCTTTTTATTCTATGAATGGACGTTCCGTCACTAATCTTAATATATTATATTTAAAAGCTTATTATCTAACAGGTAAGAATATAATATAGGGCCAATATATTTACACCGTGTAGTCACTCGCATAATCAAATACAATACGAGGCCACAATTGTGACCTTTAATGTGTTCCTAATTTGACTGAAAAAACGTGTGTAAATTGTTATGCAAACGAGGATATGTGTTGTTTATTATTCACACATTGTAAGGAGAATAAAAAACGTAAGTATATGTATAATATATTTTTTTATTACCATTAATAACATTTATAATTCAAACAAATTTTCGCAGAAAATATAATTTTCATTACTTAGAAAATAAACATGGTAATCTGTTAAATCTTTTTGTTTTATACAAAAGAATTGGTCCTGTTCTAATATCTTATATGCACTCTTATGTTGATCAAAACTTAAAGTAGAAAGTTTTACTAATAAAAAGAATATTTCTTTGTTTTGATTTAAAATAATGTATCGAATTTTTCCAAATAAAGGGTCATAAATATTCGTACATACAATATTATTGACTTCATATCGTGTACCATTTACTATAGCCCAAGATACTGTATCTAAGTCATCATATATTATTTCTGGAAGCAAAATATTTTTCATAGCAAAGTATTCTAATACTTCAGTAAATTTGATTATTTTAGTATCGTATTGTAAACGATTTGAAAATCCATTTGCGCAAATAAATCGATGACAAAGTCCTAATTGATGCTTGAGAGCAATTGTATAGGAAGGATTTGTCCGTGAAGTAGTCCCTTTAGCGTAATGTTTCAATTGTTGATGTTTCGCCTCAAAGCGAATAGATGACATTATATTTAATGGTCCATACTTTTTCATAATTCTTGTATAATGTAATAGAAAATGATGCTTAGGTTTGAACGCAATATTAAATAATTTTTTATGCAAAGATAAATATTCAGATACAACTTGATGAAATAAATCAATACATTTAGAGGTGAGAAAATGTGAACATGAGAGATTTACAATCTTTTTCAAAAACAAATAGAGTTGCCAAGTTAAGTTCTTTTCTGGTACAAGATCACTAATTATTAATGATAAATTATTAACCAAATAATACATTTCAGAAGCCGTTATAATAATTTTTTCGGATTTTATTGATTCAGAATTAATTAATAGTGGTACATTATGATGATGTAAACCAGTGCTCGGAATTAGTTGCTCTTTTCGAGCCGATTCCCGAGGCGACGCCTCTTATTCCCCCACTACCGCTCGACGCTCGAACAGACGCTGCGGCCGAGCCACCGACAGTGTATCTCTCAGGAGCGTCTCTAAAGAAAAAGAAAGCTAGGACCTTTTATATTATTAGTAATATTTTCCTAAAGAAATAATTTCTGCTTTTGTAATAAATAATTAATCGAAATGTTATGAATATATTATGTAATGCTATTTCACATCTTATCGCGAAAAATTCTACATCATTTTGTAAAAGAATATTTATAAAGGAATGCCTCATCGTATGAGATGAGAACGAGTACTTCAATAATTTTTATGGATATCATCCTTCGTAGAATTATGCAAACGACCGAGAAGACCAGAATAAAATTTTTACATCTTATGTCATAAGATAAAGATAAAATAGAAAAAAATCGAACATTCAATAAGTAAAAATTTTATTCTGGTCTTCTTGGTCGTTTGCATAATTCTACGAAGGATGATATCCATAAAAATTATTGAAGTACTCGTTCTCATCTCATACGATGAGGCATTCCTTTATAAATATTCTTTTACAAAATGATGTAGAATTTTTCGCGATAAGATGTGAAATAGCATTACATAATATATTCATAACATTTCGATTAATTATTTATTACAAAAGCAGAAATTATTTCTTTAGGAAAATATTACTAATAATATAAAAGGTCCTAGCTTTCTTTTTCTTTAGAGACGTTCCTGAGTTACGGCTATAGACACGCTGTCGGCGGCTCGGCCGCAGCGTCTGCTCGAGCGTCGAGCGGTAGTGGAGGAATAGGAGGCGTTGCCTTGGGAATCGGCTCGAAAAGAGCAACTAATTCCGAGCACTGATGTAAACTAATACAATTTAATAACCTCTCATTGAAAACTTCTAAAGTAAAAAATTGTTCTACATAAATAAAATTATTTAATATTTTTGCAATGCCATACCGGCAAATGTCTTCTAATAAATCATGCATCGGATCTATGGATACATTTTCTGATACATGAAAATAGGGTATTTTATTAAAAATGCATTCTTCTTTTATTCCAAACGTTAAATTTATAACACAATTAAGATAATCATGTCGTGTTCTAATATATTTTTCCTCTTCATTAAAAACACTTTGGACTTCTTTTTTAGTGACTGTACAAACGCGACAATAATAATGACTATTAAATCCTTTCGAAAAACCGAGTATTGTGTTCAAGCCTAAATTATCCCCAACAATAAACATTAAACGAAATAATATTCTTTGTTCCTTATTAACATTTATAGTTATGCCATTAACACTAAGATCAATTATCTGATCAACAACATGCGACAAAATTTTATTTCCTAATTTTTTATGATCTTGATAGTTATGAAGTTGCACAAGTAAAATATTTTCTAGATTGCTACGATATTGAGGAGGTAGACCTATTAGACTTAAATAAACTGCACCTAACTTATGAATCGATTTGTGTGATCCTAGCGGATTATTGATTTCAAAATCGTCAAAAAATATTACTATTGGTAGAATACATTCATTTTGTTTTAATTTTATAGAATTCCACATTTCGCCATGATAAACTGAAGTTTGCAATGTAGTACTATTTTTACAGTCATTCATATATTCCATAATACTATTAAAAACGTTTGGTAATTCCAAAAATTTTTTTAAAACAATATTTATAGGAATTAAAGCAATTTTTCTATGATTTAAAACCAATTGTTTTTTTAATTTTTTCTTTCTTGGAACTAAAAAAGTATGCATTTTTATTATTGACGGTTTTATTAAATAATTAGTATTAACTAAATATTTGAAAGTATAATATTCACTTTTAAATTTTTTTAAGCTGCTTTTTATAATATTTAAGTAATTACTTATGTTATTTGTATTTCCATTTTTTTTTTCTAACATCTCAAAACTTTCAGATAAATAAGTGTGAAAAATTTCATTAGTAATTTCATGGACGTTCTTCCTATTTAAATTTTCGAAGAAATATAATCTTGTTATTAAAGATAATGTTTCATTTAATATTTTAGATTTGAAATTTTCAAGAAAAGCATTATCATTTTCTTTAGCATTTAATATAGGTTCTAAACTTGTAGTATGGTCAACCAAGTTTATATCCTGAAAACTCGTTATTTTGATTATCGATTCGTTTAATGATGTGGTTTCTTTATTATTTGTTTTATATCTTTTACTCGATTCAGTATCATGGACTATAGACATGTGTCGAAATAATGAATAAACAGTACTGTATGATCGCGTGCAATTCAAAAAATTACATTGAACTTCTGAATATAATTGCTCAATGTGCTTAAGTTTAACGTGGCATTTGAGATATTTGAATTGTAAAAATGTCGCATTACAAAACATACAATTATACATTTTGGATATAAAACTTTTTAAATTGTATTAATGAAATATGTATTTAGCTTAATATATAATTTTTGTAGAAAGTAAAGTTTAAAAAAAAACTTTCAGAAATTAATGCGTATTTAACTTGCAAACTATTATGTATGAAATTAATAATAAAAATAAAATTGTATTCTAAACTGTACTATCAATATAAAATAGAGTTGTATAAATAAAAAACAATCATTTGTTCCGATTTTATAAAAAAAGAACTGCAACTTACTTCAATTTATTGTAACTTACAAGGAAAGTGTCGGAAGTGTCCCCCTCCGATTTTGATGAGCTTCTAATATGTTGTTTTCTAGATCAAAATAGGAGACACGTTTTTTTTTATACGTTCCCATACGGCCTTTTAGGGGGTGAAACACCCCTTTGAAAAAAATCAGTTTTTCTCTTTCGGAACGAATATCTTCGAAACTACAAAAGATAGAACAAAAATTCAAACTGGGTATTAAATGGCTTGATGAGTACTATAAAACAACGTAAAAAAATTTTTTTATTTTTGTTTTATTTTTCAAAAAACCTTATTCCTTTAACTTTTTTTCAAAATTTTGAATTTTTGTTTTTACCAAATTAAAGGTTATTTTTTTACGAATTCATCCATGTATATTAAAGTTATGTTGCGTAATATCATTTTCGAGAATTAATTATAAACGCTTCCGTACATACGCTATTTATGTCGGTCCATGCGCTCGATTCTTCGCGCAACGCGTTTTCCTGTAATCAAAAGATGACGAATACACGTGGAGGACATATCCATATATAATTACAAAAGTTTTCATCACATATAGCTTGAGCACTTATATAAAATTTAAAACAAGTTTAAAGGTCTGTAAGATGAATAATTTTATCGTTGGAGGAAATAAAATGCTGTCGCTTTGCGAGCATCAGTTTAATACGTAACATCGTACATTTTATCGTGTATCCTTAATTAAATTGTATGAAATATTAACCGCGGTTTTATATAAGACGGATTGACATATTACAATTACGCCTTATTGCAAACACTCACTCCTTCCACGCGATCTTTTTATTTTTATCATTATTTTCTTAAATCATATATATTTTATGTTCAATTTTATGTATGCTTTTTATTACTTAATTAATTTTATAAGTACAATTCAGAAACTATAACATATGAAAGAAGTAAACCAGAATCTACAGAAGATTCTGTTTTTCTAACTATACCAGCAGGGACAACAGGTCAAAGACAATCATTAGATGTATACGGTTTTCGTTTACGAAAAAATTTTATAAAATACTTTTCAGACATTGTCATGCTTCTAGATTTAGAAGTTAAACTTCAATCACACGAGATGCTATTTTAAAATTACAATCATTAATACATTTCCAATTTTCACCAAGATTTAGAAATTTATTTAAATATGCATGGTATAAAAGCGGTTATATAGAAGAGAGATCAGCACAATTTGAAACGCCAGTTGATTTTTGCTTTAAGAAGAATGTTAAACCGACATGCGATGTTTACGGTGGCATTGCTATAATTACTTGCGCATGGTGTAAAAAGTCTCTTTGTATACAACATTTCTTTCATAACCATCATATGTGTTATAAATTTGACCCTTAATAATATAAATATTAAATACTTATATTAAATATTTATATTATTATTAACTTTATTGTAATATTATATTGTTACACAATTGTTATATGTAATTTCATTAATTGTAATTATGTTATAGTTTCTTAATTGTACTTATAAAATTAATTAAGTAATAAAAAGCATACATGAAATTGAACATAAAATATATATGATTTAAGAAAATAATGATAAAAATAAAAAGATCGCGTGGAAGGAGTGAGTGTTTGCAGTAAGGCGTAATTGTAATATGTCAATCCGTCTTATATAAAACCGCGGTTAATATTTCATTCACAATTTAATTAAAAGTACACGATAAAATGTATTATGTTATAAAATGTACGATGTTACGTATTAAATTGATGCTCGCAAAGCGACGGCATTTTATTTCCTCCAACGATAAAATTATTCATCTTACAGACCTTTAAACTTGTTTTAAGTTTTATATAAGTGCTCAAGCTATATGTGATGAAAACTTTCGTGATTATATATGGATATGTCCTCCAAGTGTATTCGTCATCTTTTGATTACAGGAAAACGCGTTGCGCGAAGAATCGAGCGCATGGACCGACACAAATAGCGTATGTACGGAAGCGTTTATAATTAATTCTCGAAAATGATATTACGCAACATAACTTGGTAATTATGCAGAATAGGGGAGCATCCCCCCATGACCTTGACCTTGACATATGTTGTCAAGGTCATCCTCCTGAGTGACCTTCAGGAGGTTTTAGCCCTCGGTCACCACTCGTTAAAAAGTTATAAACAAAAAAAGTTTGAAAAATGTCGCCCTTATTTTGAATACACCTTTACACATTCACCGGCAATAACCAATGAGCAAAAGGAGTTTCACGACACTGTGTATGTATATGGTATTCCTACTGTTGTTGATATTTCTTATTACATTTCCACGCGTAAAACATAGATTCGCGTAAAAAATTGCAAACCCATGTGGAACATCTCTTCGCATCGAAAAGTATGCGTTTGGAGGCAGTGTGTTCCGCCCCCCCTACGGGGGGGCTCCACTATCAAAAAACTACACACATAGGTGTGGATGGAACTTGCTTCGTGTGGAAACTGTCTACACTTTACCTTTAGATATATCTGTTTTTAATTTTTCTATTAAATCTATGAAATCATCATTTTTACTCATAAATTGTGTATTTTGTTTGATTATATTAAAAAACTTATTCCATTTCTCTGAAGTTAAACAGAAATTTGTTAACTGCATTTCATCAAAATCATGTTTGATAAGTTTATATCCATATGGATGTTTCAAGAGCGGCCATTCCTCAAATATATTACTCAGTATTTTATCAGATGATTTCATTAATACTTGTAATCGATATTTAGAGGTTAAACTCCATTTTTCCAAAACTATTTCCCAAGGCGCTTGATTAATTTTTAACCAATCCAAAGCTTTTTTGATATCTTCATCATTCACTAGAAACATAATTATTCAATAATAAGTAAGATATAGATCGATATGTGAACAACAATTAAATAATTATAGAAGGCCTTTATCAGTCAAAGTCGATCTTAATCCTAAATAATGTTTTTTGTGTAATTTTTTGTAACACAAAAAATATTATTAGGCATCAACATCCGCTTTGACTGACAAAGGACTTCTTCAATAATCATTCAATATTTACTTGCAAAGATTTTTTACTAAATTACCTACCATTATCATTATCAGACAAATTATCGGCATCGTCTACTTCAAGTTCCTGTTTCAATTTGTCTTTTAATTTTGATAAGGCATATTTTCTATTGCGCCAACATGACAACAGTTTGCCTTTCGCAGCTGACTTCTTATTTAAAGTGTGGATTTTTCTTTTTCCTTCTATGAAATAGGTACCTTCAGCTTCAGAAGGAAATATCTTAACAATGCGTTTTGCTATGCCTTTGGCTATTTCATTTGTCATACTGCACAAATTATTCCGACTTATTACATAATTATTAATATGTTAAATTATTAAAATAACAATAGATAAATAATAAATTTTGCAATAAAAATAATTATAATAACATTAAAAACATACACAATATTGTGGTCTTCCATATAGGTGACAATTATGTTGCACAACTTATTTCTCATTGATCCATTCAATTCTATATTTCTATTACATAGAATTATTCTACCTGTTTTTGATCTTTGTAACAAATCATCAATGCTAGGCATTGTTTCTAATAAAAACATATCTTCAGAAATAAAAGCTTTTTGTTTGCATATTTTTCTTTCATTATTATTTTCACAAGTACTTGATTCACTCCCCTTGCATTGTTTTTTCTAATTTTTCATTATTAATATTTGTTAAATTTTGGCTGTTTTCCGTGCTCTAAAAAGTATACAAATGCCAAAGAAAATAATTTTTTAAATATTTTACACAAAGAAAATAAATCTTATTAAAATTAAATCCAAACAAAACAACAATATGGATAAAGGATTTGTTAATGTAACCTACATTAGTTTCTGTATCTGAGCTTATACTTGTCTGTGAGTTTATACTTTGTTCTTTTTCTGAATAATTTTTTTTCCAATATGACATAAAAATTATACGTGGACCCACTTCAGGAATAAGTTCAGCAACTAATTTTTCATCTAAATATTTTAACAGCTCCATTGTGACTCCATTTTCTCCAATTAAAATTAAAAAAAATTTATATTCAGTATTGTGCATGTAGCTATTAGTGATGGGATTTCGAGTCTGGGCACACCAGCATTTTTTTCTCTTCACTTACGCACACAGAAATGTTCTGTCTATCCGTGTGACAAACTCTATATGTGTAGGTGGAAGAGGAAAAACGCTGGTGTGCCCGGGCTCGAAATCTCACCACTGGTAGAAGTTATAAAAATTGTGTACTGTGTGATAATAATTTTTTAAGTAATGATTATGTTTAAAAACACTTATTAATTACTTACTTTGGAAAATGTCAGCATAAATGCTTATACCCAATTGTTGCAAGATATCTTTAACTTGCATGTTTTTATAAGATATTTAATCTCTTGAGAGTGTAAAATAAACAAGCACGTTTTGAGAAAAGATACGTCAGAAACTGTAAAAAAAAATAATAATGTAAATAAAATAATGCACGATTTCATCGTACACAAAAAAAAGGATCGGTGTTGTACGTATCATTTATACCCTATTATGACTAAAATTATTTGTACATATGATTTTAGATCTTGTATAGTTTTAGAATCTTAACCTAGTTGACTTCTTCAATTAGAACAGCACAATAAAGAGCACAATAATCGCTCTATTTACGTTTTACATATGTTAAACTCGATTTTCAATCGTATGTATGTACATCACCAATCTTTATATACATGCATAAATATTAGGTTGTTGCATAAGTAATGGCCGTTTTCGATAATGACTATGACTACGTTTACACGACAGCCTAAAGCCGATTTAATAACTACCGTAGTTAGAGAATTCTTGCATTCAATTGGTATATTCTTTTAGATCTAAAAAAATTTACCAATTGGCTGCAAGAATTCGTTAACTACGGTAGTTACTAAGTCGAAGTTAGAAGCCGTGTAAACGTTTTTATCTATAACGATAAAAACGGCCATTACATGAATACTGTGAATACTTACTGTATTTGAAAAAGCTTCTCAATCTTATATTATCTTCAAGTAAAATACAGCACAATATTCTGATTTTTTCTACGTCGCACTGCCGCTTAGTAAACTTAATCTAACGTATACGAACGACAACGTGTAGCAACTGGTAGCAACTAGCAACGTGTTCGGCGGTACTCGCGGCTCGTGGCAATGATGGAATGTTGTGGAAGAGACAAAAGAAAATAGTATCATGCGCGCGTAAACAAAAAGAAGTACGCGCGCGAATTTCAGTTTCCAATAAATTAACGTCGGTATATGTCGTATACCGGTATATTCATAGTCCGATTTTATTTTCAAGATTATCTTAAATACAGTCTCAAAACGTGTTGTATGATTATTACGAATATTTATTGGTTGGAGTCTTGAGAATGCCCACGACAAAATTTAAGATCTTGAATATAAGATTGAGCTATAAATATATACATATATATACTACCCATAGAAAAACAAGATATTAATGGCGTTTAACAGAAAAAGTAGTTTTATCTCATAATAATTATTGCTTTTGATTTATTTGATTTTACTATAGTAAATAATGCATTAAAATTAGAAAATAACTTTTTATTGAAAAGTTTACTTAAATCAAATTCAGGTTTAGTATATTACAGTGCAATAATTATTGAAATGTAGTAAATGAATTTTTAAAACACTAAATCCGAATTTTTCAATTTTATAAATAGTGTTTTAGTATTACTTTGATTGATTGATTTTCCTAAATGTATCAAAGATTTACAAGAATATTTCAATCACTAATAATAATCACTAACCGCTTATTGAGTTACTTTTTGTACTGAATCATTAAAATTCTTGCGAAAGAACATGCAGAAAAACACTTAAATGAAAGAAAAAGAGTAAGTAATAGAAAAGTGTGTTTTAAAATTTAAGAAATCTTTATTAGCTGCAAATAACATATTCTTTTTATTTTTATTGAATACATTTATTTTATTCCAATTTATGTTTCTTTAAATGCAGTAAAGTAAAGAACATGCAGAAAACACTTTAATGAAAGAAAAACAACTAGTAAAAAAAAAAATGCGTTTTAAAATTTAAAAAACCTATTTGTTGCAATTAAAATATTCTTTTTGTTATTATTGAATATATTAACTTCATTCAAGTATATATTTCCTCAAATGTAATAAATTGTACCAAAAAAATATTTATTTTTCATAAGTGCACTATTTATTATTTTTATAATTTTGTAAACATGAATTTTAACAAATATTTATTAAAACACTATTTATAAAATTGAAAAATTCGGATTTAGTATTTTAAAAATTCATTTACTAAATTTCAACAACTATTGCATTGTAATATATTAAACCTTAATTTGATTTAAGTAAACTTTTCAACAAGAAGTTCTTTTCTAATTTTAATGCATTATTTACTATAGTCAAGATGAGAAGTTTTACATTATAATCATTATTTATTTAAACAAAGTAAATCTAATTTTAGTAAATATATTTACTAAAATTAAAAAAATTTTTTCTCAGTGCATATCCAAACTTTCCGAATTACTTGTATCAATTTTATTTGTGTCATGTACATATCTTTTCTTGTTTAGTTGCTATTGTCATTTGATTGAGTTTAGCAAAATTTAAGGCTCTGACTTCTTGTGCTGTTAAAAAGGTATCAAATTCTCTTTCCAATGTTTGTTTAATTTCAACTGCCATCATCGAATCCATACCCATTTCGGCCAGTGGAACGTTTGGTGGTACTGTGTTTATGTTCTTCAATCCTATTTTTTAATTAAGAATTATATATTTAAATAAAGTTTATGTCTCTCTATTTAAGTTTTTAAACTCATATAGCAGTAAAAATTCTAATTACACTCAAAGTGTCACATACTTTATGTGTTCATATACTCAATTATTTTAATACACTCATTGGGAACATTCATAATTATTTATTGTAAATAGCACAAAATACATTTTCCAAAATTTTTAAAAGTTTTTAAAAGAATTTTTAAAAATTTTTAAAAATTTTTAAAAGAATTTTAAAAAGTTTTCGAATATTGCAAAATGTTAAAAAAACATTGAAATAATGTAAAGGACATAAACGGGGAATCGTTCGATTTTACTCTTTTTCATAGCATTATATTTAATTTCCATTGCTTAGCATTGTATAAATTTGCTTACCCATGATATGAGCAACAGTTTCAAAAATATTCATTGATCCGCCAATTTTTGCTTTTTCAGCAACAACCATGCTGCTTACGACAGGTCGGTCTTGTAATAAGAATACATTTAATGTGTCCAAGCAAGAGGATATTTGTTGTTGCAATGTGCCTCCAATAACAAGTTCTTTGTTGTCATCTTGCATATCTGCAACTAGTCCAACGTCACCAATAGCACCCCATTGTATAGCTAAACCATGTAATCTTTCTTTCATCCTGTTTTCGCAAATTCTCTCCATTACGGAATTAGCCATCCCATAATTTGTCTGGCCCGCGTTTCCTCTTCCACATGAAATAGAGGAAAAAACGACAAAATGTCGAAGTTGTAAACAGATTTTTCTCGACAATTCGTCCATTTTCTTTGTTAGCCATGCTTTTGATTTAAATGAATCTTCGAATGTTTGTGGTGATTGGTTCTGGAATACACAATCTTTTAACACAACGGCAAGATTAAATATAGCGTCCACTGGTGCTTTATTTTCAGCAAGTTTTAATATAGATTCACAGTCTTCATGTTTCATAGTATCATCGACTTTAACGATCTGGACATCCACGCCATAAGATCGCCACAACCTCACTCTCGATTGCTGATAGCCTGTTCTAATTCCAGTTCGAGATGTCAAAATCAGATTTTTTGCACCTCGGAGAGTCAACCAGTCTGCTAGTTCTAAACCGAAACCACCTAGTCCACCCAAAATAACGTAACATTTATGTTCCTGACAGTAATATTGAGGATGAGCGAGTAGCGGAGCATCCAAAGGTTCATTTTCATCCCGAACTTTTATAATTATCTACAAACAATAAATTAAAATATAATAATTACTATAAAGTCTACAAAATCTAATAAAATATAAATTTTACTTTTCTTGTCTTATTTATATTGTTATGTACCTCTTTTCAATCAATTATATTATTGATTTTAATATTGCATTTTATGTTTAATTTTATTGCAAAGAATAACATTTTATTTGTAATACTTAGACAATAACAATTATTTGTAATACTTAAGACAGAAACGAGCAAAACTATGCTACTTTTTATAATAACAAAAAATGTCTAATTAATGTTACGCATTAATATAAGCAAAGAACTTAAAGTTAAATTTAATGTAACAAAATAACACTTATTACAATCTTTACAGTATTAGTTAAACGAAACAAAATGTTTCTATGTGATTTGATAATATAATTGATTATTTATGTATAATAAAAAATTATTTTACCTTGCCAATATGTTTTCCAGCGGCCATGTACCTAAAAGCAGTTTCTATTTCATTTTTTTCAAAGACTTTTCTACACAGCGGTTTAATAACGTCATTTTCTAAACCTTTGGTTATTTTTCTCCACAATATTGATTTTTGTTCTATGCTTGAATCAAATAATTTATCTAAAAGAATACCATAAAAACTGATACCTTTGGAAAAGATATAAGATAAATCTAAAGAATTATTTGAAATCATATCGAATTTTCCGATTTCCAAAAAACAGCCATTATTCGCTAAGCAGCGAACAGATGCTTGCAACTTTTCTTCGGCTAAGGAATTCAATACAATATCCACTCCACGACTTCCCGTAAGTTTCATAATCATTTGTTTAAAGCTTGTATCTCGAGAGTTTCCGATGTGGTCTTCGGGTATAGAAGGAAATGTTTCTCTAATAAATTGTCGCTTTTCGACAGTTCCAACTGTCGTAAATACTTCGCAACCTTCGTGAAGCGCGAGATAGATCGCAGCTTGACCAATGCCTCCAGTACCAGAATGGATCAACACTTTGTCTCCTTTCTTCATTTTTCCCTTTATGTACAAAGCATAGTAGCACGTGCTGTACACACACGGAACTGTCGCTGCATCTTCCATTGTCCACTTGTCAGGTATAACCCAACTGAGATATTTATCAGCCACGAGAATGTTCGCTATTCCTCTATACATAAAAATTTAGGAATTTTGGTGTTATCATTTAAACATTACTTCAAAATAATTTTGTATAACTGTGTATAAAATATGTATATAACTTTATTTATGTAAATTTCAAATGTATATAGTTTTTAATTTCTTATTGATTATATATTTAATAATTATATATTTTAATCTTGTTTTTTATTGATTATTATTATGTATGTGTTTGATTAGGTTACAAGTATTTTTGATTTGATGTTAAATTGAAATTAATGAAAGTTAAATTAAAATAAACATGAATGTATTATTAATAAATAATATTAATATTGTAATGCATTATTAATGAATAATATTAATATAAAATAGAATCGAGCTACTACGATTTGTAAAAATTTAAGTTCCATTTTCTTTATTAGATATGTGTATTGCGATATTTTATATTTTACCCATGTGAACATAATCCCATTACTCTCTGTCTTTGCGTATCGAAACCAACAAATTCCAAACCAATTAAACATTCGTTACCATGTTCGGACAAAAATTCAGCGCTTAGTTTACCAGTAGCCAACATTACATCTTTAAAATTGAGAGGCGCATAAATTACACTAACAAGGTTTTCGTGCTGAATGCAAGATATTCTGCTCTCTGTCCAGCAGAGAGTACTCAGATCTCCTTGTACCTGTTTAAAATAAGTTTTAAATAATTATCATGTTTACAATTAAATTAATACAACAAAACTTTTTGACGCACCATCTGTGTAACATAAGCATTCTGTACGTATTTTGGTTCCAAAGAAGGTAATGAGAAATGTCTGTAAGATCCCCAAATGTTACCGGAACGTACAACGTTGACAGGTAGGTCCAACTGTAGCTGTCTCATGTACGATGGTTCTTTCAAAGAAAAACCAGACTCTTTGTCATCTTGAATAAATACGCTTCTAAGTATTTCGCCTCCTGGTTCTTTTCGCAAACAATTAATAAGACCCAATAAGCCGCATTCGAAATCTCCTTCCGCGACAAGTATGATCCTCGTTTCTGTACTAGCCTCGTTTTGTAAACTTATGATTGATTTCAGTTCATCTACCCACGTAAACTCGTAATTGTTTACATGTACAATTTGTTGGTTTCTCGTAATATTTTGCCTTTTTCTTAATAGTAAAAGCGTCTTGTCATTTGTTCGTTTCTCCAGTATGACATCCAATTCATATGCATTCAGGCATGAATAATCGTAGACTGCACTGGAATTTTCCAGAGTCAGAAGAAAACCCTGTGGCATTAGCAGAGACAGCAACTGTTTATATAATTTCTTGTTATTTTTTGTCAAAACATCGAAACTAAAGACCATCAAACAATTCTCATCTTTTGACAACTTAGTAATGTCCGTTGTAGAGACGTCGTTGGGCAACAAAGAGATATTTGGGAACTTGTCGTGGGCCGTCACAAGTCTGGTGTGATGTCGAATCTGCGGTAAATTATTTAAGATTTCACTAACAAGTGGAGAATTTAAATCTTCTGGTATCACTTCGTCACTATCATCGACAAATTCGATAATTTTGACATTTGTCATATTGTAGCATTCGAGTGCAAGGTGCAATGCCATTCTTATTGCATCTTGTAACGACATAGTTTCTAAATCACGATGAGCAATAAATTTATATTCTTCAAGAACAGTGTTAACTGTTTTTTGTCGGGGATATATGTGTAGCCACAGGGCCACAAATTTCTATTCCTCCAGATATTATAACGTCCAAACATTTGTAATAACGAACAGGAAATTCTGCAAATCGTGAAAATGAAATTGATTTGTTAAGCAATTGACCCTATTGTATCACTGTTTTTACATACTTCTGTTTTCAATTGGGTCATCTTGAATTAGCTGTATATGATATTTCGGATCAATTATCAGTTTCCGAATTATTGTTGGAACCAAAAGACTTCTCGTATTTTTTCCTAAAATCAGCATTTGTAACATATTATCCATAAATGTTACCCAATTAGATATCCATGTGATATGACCGTTTGATCCCGTAACCGACGTGCTTTTTAATCCACGAAATGCACCGGTGTATTGATAACCACGAAGTCTTAATTCCTTATAGATGTCGTTTGTACTCATTTCTTCTTCATCATCGACATATTCAGTAAGATCAGCAGATATTTTTTCATTTTCAATATTGGTTGAAACTCGTACTATTCCAGTAACAACAACACTATCTCCTTCAAGTATTTCGAATCTGTTGCTACCTAGATAGTGATATAAATTTTTTAAACATAATATGTTATAAGAAATCAAGTGAATAACAAAAATATATCGATATGTGACTGAGTGTCTTATAAAAGAATAAAGTTTATTCCGTAGAAGAAAATAAGAAAAACTATTTGTGTGCTTATTTTAGTTATTCTGGTCCGTATATAATTTACACTTTACGTAAAACATGAAAATAAATGTTTTTATGTTATACATAATGGGAAAATTAACTGTTTGCGTAATATTACCTTCTTGGATCGAAAGAGTTAATTCGATCTCATTTTGTTGCGATAACACTGTAGCACGAATAAAATTGACGTCCTCAAATACAACTGGTACATTGACGTATTCTTGTTTTTTTAAAGACGCTATCATCTGCCAGAGAAAGAAAAGATATCCCGTAGCAGGAAATAAATTTTTGTCATTAATGACGTGACCCGTTAAATATATAAATTCCACATCATTTACATTAATATTGATAATCATTTCTCTTTTGTCAATTACTTTTTCATTAAGAAATCGAAATACGTAGAAATCTTCGGAATGATCCCATCTACAAACATCAATAAAATTCATTATGTAAAACACCCATAAACAAATTAGTCATTTATTTATCATTGAAATTGATTGATTTAATTTATAAAATTTACTAATTGTGAAATTTATTGATTTTAATATTTCAACTTTTCTTTCACTCTTAAGAATATGAGACAGTATATAAGTATATTTATATTCTGTGTGTTGGAATAAAAACCATAGGACATTATGTTGGAAAAATTGTCAAAAAGGAGACTTCTTTTCAATGATTAGATCTTCATTTATATCATCAAAATCGTAATGCCAATTGTAACATTTTAACAAGCTTTTTAATCACTCATTATTTATTAAAAGATTATTAATAATATGAGTAAATGAAATGAATTGTCTAATGACTGCACAGCACCGCATAAGTTTTCAACTTTTCAAGCAATGCAAGAGCTTTTCCATATTGTCTGATGAATGCAACACAAAACAAAAACTATTATTTTATGATTTCACATAGGTTTTTAACCTTCCACACGAAATACTAAGTCTATTTTCGGTAGCTTTGTATACTTTCTGTACTTAAAATAAAATATAGGTAGATGTTCAAAATTTTTCAAAAGCAAGAAGGGTAGTTCTAACACAGAGTGACAAAAAACTAAATTCCTTATCGATACCACTTGAAAAGATACAGAAATGTAATTCAACATTATGTATTTTATTAAACATATTTTTTGTACTGCCATAATTCACTTGAAAAGTGTTTCAAAGTCCATAAAAATTTCCGCTATTCTGTTATTTGTTCATTTGTACATAAACGCAAAATATGCATACCTTACAAGAGGAGAAATCATTGGGGTACCGCGACTCACAGGAAATTCTACTGCCGGATAGAAATTTGCAATTTGTGGCTGCAATCCTGCATTATAAAGTTTTCCGATTGATTCTAAAAATATCTCATTATTGTGATCTTCGGTACGTTCATATAACGCTACATTTGTTACTGTAGAGTATAAAGAATTCTTTAAAATGTATTGAAGAATGTTCTGAGGTGATATCTCAATCGTTACTGAATCTCTTGGGATCAAACGTATCGCCTTTGTGAATGATACCGGAGATAACAAATGATTTGTATAATATTTTGAACATAAAGGTAAAAGTGCATTCGAATACTCATGAACAGATGTTGTTAGCCACTTTGAGCTGCGAAACTTTCTTTGTGGTAATATTCGATTTAAGTATTCTTCAGACTTTAATATAGCAGATTTGATATAATGACTATGAAAAGGTATATAACCACAAGAAATCTCTTTTACAGCAATATTATTATCCTAAAAGAATAAATAAAACGTGTTGTTGATTATTGTTTCAAAGTGTTAATCATTACCATTAATATTTACCTAACTATCAATTCTATGACTTAACTTTGATTCTTAGATTCTTAGATTTGATTCTTAGATTTAGAAAAGCTAAACAGATAATATTATAATATGTTATGTAACTAATATACCCGTAATTTGGCGAGAAAGGCTTTTGTAGAATCTGTTGGTCCGCTCACGATAAAATTAGAGGGGCTATTGCAACAAGCTATATCAATGTCCAAAGGACACATATTCTTCATGGTTTCAAGATCGAGATTAATTTCAGCCATGGAACCATTAATTATTTTCGATTCATGAAACGCTAAACCGATAAAATATGCCAACAAAATTGTTTCCTCGGCTGTTAAACAACCATCGGCGTATCCACAAATTAGTTCACCAATAGAATGACCGATTATAAAGTCAGGAACAATACCGATAGATTTTAAAAGATCGACCATTCCAATCTGCAATTCATAAAGAAATATTTTCCCATTTTTGTTATAATTATAATTATGAAATAACAATTTGAATATTATATTTAATAGGGTATATTCAAAATATATTTATGAAATAACAAAAAAAGAGGTTTCCTTTCTTACCTGCAGTCCAACGAGAGCTAAAAGTAAATTCACGATATTATCGAAGATACTTTTATTTTCACTTGTTAAAATATCTGTAAGTAATATATTGTAAGTGCTCAAAACAGTATCACATTTCTGAAGTGCTTTGGTAAACACTGGGAATTTTATTAAAGCTCGACCTATTAAAATTTTAATAAAATGTTTTATTAACAATATATTTATCGCAATCTGTAATAAATCTGTAATATATACTTACTCATTTCAAACGATTGAGATCCTAGTCCAGAAAATATAAAACAAATCGACCTTTTTTTATGTGAACAATGCTCCATTTTACTAATTGTACCATGAGATATTTTAGATCCAGTTATCATATATCCTCTATAAAGGTGACCTTCTATATTATCATTATGAATATGATGTAATAGAGATATGTGCTCTGCGTCTACTGATCGATTTCGCACCTGCATTCGATATAAGGAAAAAATTTAGACAGGAAAACCCTCATTCTTATGTGGAATAATTTTACACAAAGAAAGAAAATGTTAATATTCTATTTTGCAAAAGTGCTTTTCCAGTACTTCATATTATTCAAAAACTTATGTGATGTAAAAATTATAAATACGTTATGTAGTGATATAGTCACGTTTAGTGATGAGTCGCTTTTTATATACTTGCCATCATATCGCTTGACAATATATAAATAAATAAATTTCTTATTATTTAAATTAAGAGCTAGAGTAAGAACAACAAATATATATATATATAGAGGGTGTCTGATAATTCGAAGTCCACCCGTAAACTGCAGGTAGAGTAGGTTAAACTGAGCAGAAAAGTCATGTATCATTTTTTGATATTCTTAATATTTACCGAGATATTAACAATAAAAGATCGGCGAATCCGCGCGAGCAAAGCGCGCGCGGCGAGAAGGACGTCCCACCGCTACGTGCTCACTAGGCGCGCAGTGAAGCGGTGGGAGATAGAGCGGTGGGATTACACCGAATAATTCGGTGCGGTCGCCGCGGTGTTCTAGTATTACGCTCGTAGGCTCCTCCCACCGCTTCACTGTGCGCCTAGTGAGCGCGTAGCGGTGGAACGTCCTTCTCGCCGCGCGCGCGGATTCGCCGATCTTTTTTTGTTAATATCTCGGTAAATATTAAGAATATCAAAAAATGATACAGGACTTTTCTGCTCAGTTTAACATACTCTACCTGCAGTTTACGGGTGGACTTCGAATTATCGGACACCCTGTATATATATATATATATATATATATATATGTATATATACATATAATTGATTCGTAATTTATCGACTTGACTTTAATTAATGAGATGTTCGAGATACAACGATATTCAATTGATCTTATAATCTTTTTACTAAAGCTGAGAAACTTCATCTTGCATATTTAAATTAGTATTACTAATAATTATTTTCTATGCTAATAAACATTTTAGAAACTGTTATTAATTTTATTCCAAAAAACAGTAAAAACAATAAAGTAACAATATAAAATTTTATTACTTGTGCAAACCTAGTGAAAAACTTACGTCAAGTACATAAAACGCTTTTAAAAGTATGTCTTATTAAATATAAAATGAATTATAAAAATTAAATGTTTAAAACATTTCTAAAATAAAGGATATAATAATAAATACTAATAATAAGATATCATACTATTTTGCTATTATACTATTTGCTTACGTCATCTAAAATGATTTTAACTGCTTCCTTTGTACGTCCAGATACTACTACAAGCCTAGGTAAATTATCATTCGGAGTTCCATTGTTGATTTTTTGTTTAAGATTTGGCTTTAATAATATGTGGCTATTAGCTCCTCCAAATCCAAAAGAATTAATAGCTACATAACCAAGCTCCCATTTCGTTGGTTCAGTAATAATCTTTATTCTCCCTTCTATAATAGCAGTCAAATTTTTTCGTGGACGTGTGAAATGTATAGTAGGCGTAATTATGCCAGTTTCCATTGCTAATAACACCTTAAAAAAATCATTCCTTTTTGCTAGTAATAATTACAACTAATAATCGCTATATATGTATTATAATTATAACTATATACAAGGAAATATAAATTGCTGCAACCATTTTAAGTAATGTCTCAATATAAATCATTTTATTACAAAAATACCTTTGCGATGTGGCAAAAACCACTAGCAGGTTCGGAATGTCCAAGATTCGATTTTATCGAGCCCATCCATAAAGGAGTGTTTCTGTTAGCGCACAAAGCTTGGTCAATGGCCATAATTTCCACGGGATCACCGGCAAAAGTACCGGTTGCATGAGCCTCCATGTAAGATAAGTCATTGGGCGTGATTTCACATTCCTCATAAAATTCATTCAACAACATTTTTTGTTTTTCGACCGATGGGAAAGTAATACCTTCTTCTTTAAACCCATCGCAATTTGTTTTACCGTGTACAAAGGTCGCATATACTCTCCTTGCATCTTTTGCCTTTTGCAGATACACTACTACGATCGTATCGCTGCGCATATATCCGTTGCCTTTCTCGTCAAACGGTTTACAATAACCATCGGAAGATAGGACCCCTAGAAAGGAATTGATTACTTTATATGATTAATAAATAAAATTCTTCAAGCTTCAATTTAATTGTTAAATGCAAAAATAGAAAGAAAGTATGAGCTTATTGTACATTATAAACAAGTTTACGATAGGATAAGCAAAACATAAAATTTATATGACACAATCTAATCTATACTAATATTATAAAGAGGAAAGATTTGTATTTTTGTATGTTTGTAACGAATTGGCTCAAAAACTACTGGACCGATTTCAAAAATTCTTTCACCATTTGAATGCTACATTATCACTGATTAACATAGGCTATATTAATTATCTATTATCTATTATCTATTAATCTATTATCTATCTATCTATCTATCTATCTATCTATCTATATCTACTATCTATCTATCTATCTATCTATCTATTATCTATTATCTATTATTTATTATTTTTATTTTTATTTTTATTTTTATTTTTCTATACTATAAAGAGGAAATAATATTAATACCGATAATAATAATAATAATAATTTCAATAATACATAATCAATGATCAATATAATATTAATTACTAGCATGCCCTGTCTCGGCTTCGCTCGAGATAATAATGTGACCGAAATCATACGTATTAGAAGTGAATTATTCGATCGATATCATAATTTCGGTCACACTATTATCTCGAGCGAAGCCGAGACAGGGCATGCTAGTATATTATATACAGGTTTCACACAACGAGAGTTTAGTAATTTCCCGGAAAACAGTACAAAACGAAATATCTTTGCTAATGTATATGAATACGAAATGTTCTAGATTATTTGAGAATCTCTAATAGATCATGCATATAGTCTTTTGTCGTACAATTTAATTTGATCTATCAGTTAAGTATCTTTTTATCTTAATAACATTTTTTGTATTATATTTTTTGTTTAAACATTTTGCTTCGTATATGTCCGTTTACATCTTCAAAAATTTGTTATAGAAATTTGTTGTATTCAGGAATATTCTGTTTTCTTCAAGGCAATTGTGAGAGAAATGGAGAGACTTTACGATTATGTTACAGCACAAAACCATATTGTTCTTTATTGAATATACATTTATAATAATAATTTATAATATCAAAACATATTGTACTAATAAGAATAATATGTTAAATTCTGGTTTAGTTGGCACAATTTTTGATTATATTAAATTATTTTGTGTATATGTTTATTTATATTGTGTATATGTTTATTTTTATTTATACACACATACATATACATGAAGATCTACGCAGGTGTGTATGTGTGTTACGTTTTCTGTTTAAAAATTTTTCCAGTTTTTAAATATTTATAAATTTATTTTCATATACAGTAAAACGTTTATACAACGAATATATGAATAATCTTCTCTTTGCCAGTGATATTAAACTCAGGAAAAAAGAGGCAATAATTGACGTGCAAACTGGCAATCGATACCTTTATTAAAAAACACAACGTTTTGACCATAGGATTTGCTCCTTTTCAAGTGTATTTGTCAATATAATAAAACCAGAAACAATACAATAAGATGTGTTACAATATATATATAAAAGTTGTCAAATTTGTTACTTACAATTTGAGATAATGACTTAAAAATTACATTATATAATAAAATAAAATAAAATGAAATAAAAGTGAGATGTTACAAAAATGTCTAGCTATAGAATATGTGTCAGCTGTTCATGACTGCTAAACTCAAACTGAGTGATTAAGCATGACAGTTATTGTCAGGGTCAAACGATAAAAGCAAACGAACGCCGTAAAAAGGAGAACTAAACAATTTGCTAAAGTAAAAACAGTTTTAAGATGAGGTGTGGCGCAAAATTTACACCTGCATGAAGATTATACAATTTCAATCAGACGATTATATACTGCTGATAGATTTTCTGTATTTCGTTGTAAATTTATGGCCGAATTGTGTTCCTTAATGAAAAACATTTCATAGATCTCACGCTTTCTTATACAGTTTTCTTTATGCAGAATTTTTGGATTATTTCAATCGAATTCATGAGTGTGAGACACATGATGACTGCTAACAACTGAGTGATTGGATGGGTGTTTTTTTATGTTATGGCAATGTTCTTTAATGCGAGTACCTAAATGTCGCTTAGTTTGACCGATATAGCAAGCATTGCAATTTGAAAAATCTAATTTATAGACTAATTCAGTGTGTTTTGCAACATCTAGTGTGTCTTTTCCCTTTTTTATGAAAGAATTTAGCTTGTTGAAAACCATAAATGCAACGCTCAAACCAGTGTTTTTTAACGAATGTTCAGTGTTATCACTGAGTTTGTTGGTATATGGGATGATACAGTTTTTTACGTCAAAGGTGTTGTGATTAGAAGAGTTGTTGATGGGTCGATGCCGTAATAAGTTTAATCGTCTTTTTATATATTTGTTGGTAATGCGTGTAGGAAAACAATTATTATGTAGGATTTTTTTGACTATGTTAATGTTATCATTATGAAATTGAGAGTCCGACAGTAAGACCCTAGGTCCACAGTAAGGCCCTATCAACCAAATTGATTATAATGCTTTTCTTGTACTTGAAAGGATGATTGGAAATAGTACATTACGATAGGAGTGCGCAAAGTAGGTCGTTCCCGCACGAGCGAAGCGAGTGCGGGATGACCTACGTGCGCACGAGTATCGTACACTATTTTTCCTATTAAGTGCGAAAAGTTCGCGTGAGTGGAAGGAACAGGCGGGATACGGGGGTGTTTGGGGGGGGGGCGGGGGGGTTCGGGGGGGCGGAGCCCCCCCGATTAAAAAAAAAATTAATAAACTGTATCGTTTTTTAATCTTAATTATTTGAATTTTGATTAATATTAATAGTAACATTACAATTAATAAATTGTACATTTTTTAAAGGATTTAAATCATTATTTGCATTTATCACTGTATTTTGATTTGCTGTATTTTGATTATTCTCTGCTGTTATTCTCTGTGTAGGTATTTCGGGAGTCTCGGGAATCACTATTGCTGAAGGAATATTTTTGCTTACTGTATTGTTTTCTGACGGGTTTGGATATAATGTATTATCAAAAGTGTGGAATGTATTATCAAAAGTTTGTTCATTATTTATTGTAGATTCATTAATTGTATTTCTATTATGCCTAAAAGGCTTTGAACTTGTTGATGGAATCGCGCCTTCAATACGATGACCTATTGCTTTTTTGTTTGTTAGCGACTCGTCTATATAGCTTTCGGCAACTGTATTCGATTTCCACCCGCCATGTCGTTTTAATGTAGTTATATCTCCTCCTGCGTCTACAAGTATAGTTGCAGACGATCTTCGGAATGTGTGACCTGTATAAAGGTGAGGATTTTCAAGTTTAAGAAATTTGGCGATTTCTTGAGGTACAGCGCCAATTTTGTTTATGCCAAGTGGTTGTAAAATACATCTTCCAGTTCTATACGTTAAAAAAAATCTGTTTGTTTTGGAAGTGTCTGGCCTTTTTTCCATGTATTTTTTAGCTATAGAATAAAATTCTCCAATTATTGTGAAAGTCCTAACGATCTTAGTTTTGGTTTTTTGTAAAGTTATGAATAAAAAATTTCCATTATCTTTTACATCTTCCATACATAAGTTTGTTAGTTCCTCTCTTCTACAAGCACCGGAAAGACCGATAACTAATAATGTCTGAACCAAAAAAATTATTTTACGTTAAAAATTTAAAAATCAGTTGCTACATTGTAAGAAGTTTCTCTGCAAAATTGCATTTTTATGTACATTAAATGAAAAAATAAAATTTGAGTGTTCTAATTCATCTACTATTTTTAAATAAATATTTGTATACACACCTTCATAACTAAATATTCTGCATCTGGCGCTTCTTTGAGAAACTTTGATACGTCGTTTGTTGTTAATACACTGGATTTTTTTGTTTTGTCCTGCGTTCTTCTTTTTTAGAAACCCAAGCAATTGCGAATAAGTACCAATGTTGATGTTGTTAAAAGCTTTTATTGTCGCCTTCAGCATGGAAAATTTGGCCCACAGTGTTGATGCAGCGTATTGTGCAGATATTTCATTAAAATACACTAATACTACTGGCTCTTCAAACGATTTCGTATTCTTTGCTTTACGCCATTTTTTAAATTCGTTATACGTTTTTGTATATTTTTGCTTTGAAATCTGTGGTAACGAGTTAAAGTGGATTTCTTTTGCTGCTTCAAGCATCTTCGATGGCACATCGTCAGGCATATCATCACTATCACTCAAATTATCATTGATAGACGCCATGTTATTCACTAACACTATTTGAGAGATGAGAGACACGAAGCGGAACTAATCACGTTTATTGTCAGACTGAAAAAAGCAGCGAGTAAGCAAAGGAAATGCACAATACGAGTTTTGACAGGTTTATACTCAATAAGACAACGCTGGCGGAATGTAAACAAACAGTCAAATCGAGTGTTACTATTCGCTGTGTGTAAGTCGTTGGAGGGGAGGGCTGGCGCTGCCTGTCAGTTTTATATACGTGCGTTATACGTGCGAGACCATGCGGACACATCACCTAAGCATATGCATATAAGAGGGACAGCAACGCACTATCTTTTGCTACATTCCTGCACGCTCAGACACATCACCTAAGTATATGTATATAAAAGGGACAGCAACGCACTATCTTCTGCTACATTCCCGTACGCTCAGCTACTTTCCCGCACGCTCAGTTTCAGAGACAAAAGCGTGCGGGAAAGTTCGACTTTGCGCACTCAAATACGTGCGCAAAGTCGAACTTTGCGCACGTAAATAGGAAAAATAATTAATGTATCGACCCGAAAAGGTAGGTTTGCGATACCAGTTTGTGATGAGGAAGTTATTTTGACGAACAACCATAGTATCTAAAAATGGGATGGAGGAATCTTTTTCGATCTCATAAGTGAATTTCAATCTTGGATGATAGTTATTGAACACTTCCAGAATTGTGTGAATTTTTGTTTTTGGAGCGACTAGGAATATATCATCTACATATCTATAATATTTATTATTAACACTAACATTTGGAATCAGGTTGATTTCATGTTGGTGATTTGCGTTTCAAGTTCGACTGTGTCGACGCGCACCTTGTATTTAATTGTGTACTGCGATTTCGCAGATCATTGATTAGCAAAAAAATCCAAGGCTCGACCGTTAAGAGGCGAAACTGAAGTTTATTCCTTTACTATTTAGTAATGCGCGGTCAAGAATGTATTAATTGTTGTTGTTTTATTTTTATGCTTTCCCTCCTTTTATCTTAATTCTTAGGATTCTATGCAAAATTATCACCCATAGGGGGTGGTTGTTGTGCCTTGGTGGCCAGCTCAACCATGGTTCCCTTTATTTAATCGAATCATGATCGATCAGCCGATTCGTTTCGATCCGGATATTAATATGTTGTCATCTCCTTCCAGGAATGTTCACCCAGCCTGGACCAGGATTTCCCTGGTTGCCGCAAAGTTATCCGGCAGACTTTTTTACTCAAGGGGACTCCACGCCAGGCACTAGCCACAACCCTCGCCTCTCTCTCGGAAGTCTACAATAGCTCAATATGCGAAGCCCATTAAGCTTTGGTGGCTTTTTTGCAAGGAGAGAGAAATTAGTTTTTTCGCTCCGTCAGTGGCCTCCTTTTTAGATTTTCTTTCTTCGTGTCTTACAAAGGTGAGTTCTTATACTACTCTGAACACTTACCGTTCAGCTATTTCGCTTATCTCTTTGGTCGAGATGGGCTCTCACCCTCTCGTTAAGAGGTTCTTCAAGGGAGTTGCAGCCCTGAAGCCTCAACGCCCACGTTATGATTATGTATGGGTATCCCTACCCAGTGATAGACCATTTGGCCACTTTATATCCTCACGAAGATCTTTCATTAGAGCTTTTATCAAGAAAACTTATTACTCTTCTTGCACTTACTACGGCACAGAGGATGCAGACCCTTGCAGCCATCCAGATTTCTAATATTCATTTTTCTGATTCCTTGATTATCAAAATTCCCTCTCGTTTGAAGACCTCTGGGATCGGGAGATTTCAGCCATTGCTTTCATTCAAGCCCTTTTTGAATAAGCCGGAGCTTTGCGTTTTTACTTTAACGCGAGTTTATCTTAACTCTACTGCAGATCTTCGTAGAAAAGGTTGCGAATCTCTGTTTATCTCCTTTCGGGTCCCCCACAGTCCAGTTTTGGCGCAAACATTGGCCCGTTGGGTAAAGATGGAGCTCGGTGCAGCAGGTATTGACACAAATGTTTTCTCTGCAAATTCGACCCGTCATGCTTTAACATCTCTCACAGCAAGCAAAGGGATTAGCTTGGACGAGATCAGGCGTACAGCTGATTGGAGCAGGTCATCGGACGTCTTTGCACGCTTTTATAATCGCCCGATACTCGCAAGTGCTACATTACAAGATACGATTTTGAATAGGGCTTAGAGCCTAATATTTGATTGCATTTACTTTATTTAATGTTACGCTTTTTGTTAACGCCTCAGCGTATTATTCGCTATTTTGTCGCGTACTCTATTTCACATATTTCGTAACTTGTTATTTTCATGCCTTATAAGCACATAATTCATTTTATTTAACGTTATCACTATCCTATTTCTTGACATACCGTTTTGTTTTACGTCATGTGTTCTCGCTCATATTCTCTCATGACTGCTTGAAATTATGATCTTAATAATTTATTTTCTTTTTAACTCAATTAATCCTCCACAGTTGAGTATAAACCGAATAAAACCCTTTCATATTTTTTTTTTGGGAAATATAAGGAATTTTTCCCGTTCTTCTGCAACAAATCTGAGCTTTAAATATCTACAATTAAATCCATCCGGACGAGACAGCATAATTGAAATCGAACTTCACTGTAAGTTCGTTTAATTATACAATTATTTTTCTAATCATCCTTTTAAGTACAAGAAAAACATTATAATCAATTTGGTTGATAGGGCCATCGGACTCTCAATTTCATAATGATAACATTAACATAGTCAAAAAAATCCTGCATAATAATTGTTTTCCTACACACATTACTAACAAATATATAAAAGGACGATTAAACTTATTACGGCATCGACCCATCAACAACTCTGCTAATCACAACACCTTTGACGTAAAAAACTGTATCATCTCATACACCAACAAACTCAGTGATAACATTGAACACTCGTTAAAAAACACTGGTTTTGAGCGTTGCATTTACGGTTTCCAACAAGCTAAATTCTTTCATAAAAAGGGAAAAGACACACTAGATGTTGCAAAACACACTGAATTAGTCTATAAATTAGATTGTTCAAATTGCAATGCTTGCTATATCGGTCAAACTAAGCGACATTTAGGTACTCGCATTAAGGAACATTGCCATAACAAAAAAACACCCCATCCATTCACTCAGTTGTTAGCAGTCATCGTCATGTCTCACCCATAATTCGATTGGAATAATCCAAAATTCTGCATAAAGAAAACTATACAGAAAGACTGGTGAAATGTTTTCATTAAGAACATAATTCGTACCATAAATTTACGGCGAGATACAAGAAAATCTATCGGCAGTATATGATCGTCTGATTGAAATTGTATAATCTTCATGCAGGTGTAAATTTTGCGCCATACCTCATCTTAAAACTGATTTTTACTTTTAAAATTGAATTGTTTAGTTCTTACGGCGTTCGTTTGCTCGTTTGACCCTGACAATAACTGTCATGTAATCACTCAGTTTGAGGTTTGTGATCATGAACAGCTGACACACATATTCTATAGCAGCTAGACATTTTTTTGTAACATCTCACTTTTTTGTTTTATTTTATTTTATTTTATTTTTTATAATGTAATTCTTGAGTCATTATCTCAAACAAGTAAAGAAATTTGACAACTTTATATACAGGGTGTCCTATTATAAAACATCAGTTGAATATTTCAAAAGAAGCCAAAAGGAGAGAAAATTTTTTCAGACAAAAAGTTATTTGGTTTCCGAAGGGTTCATAAGATGATACCATTGGTTTGACCTTGAAGATTATTTGAAAGTTACATGAAAGTCACCTCAGCTTTTTTAAAATGGCATCCTATTTTTATTACATATTCTTGTAGCTAACTTCAAGAGCTTTCAAAACACTATAATAAAGTATTTTTTTTTTATTAAGTATTTTCGAGTTATAAAGCTTGAAATAATTTCATAATTTTACATAAACTGTAAAATATCTCTCATAAAATATTTACTTTTCGATGACCTTACCTCAATACTTTTATGCACAGAATGGGAGGAACCAATTGGTGTCAAGAAAACACATAGTTGTTTTAGAAAAATATGCAATTTGTAACTAACAGTTACAATTACTGATTATAATTAAATATCAGTGAGGGACTAAAATATTATTTCTACAACAAAGAAAATTTTATTTTCTGAAGGTGCCCTTTCATCGTCAGCCTATTTGTTACACGGACGCTCCTGAGTCGGCGGCTCGCCCGCTAGTGCTTGGTCTCGCGCAGTAGTGCAGGAGAGCGGTAGGCGTCGACTCAGAATCAGCCGAAATGTGCAACTAACGCCAGCACTGAAATAATGCAATTGTTTTATTACTAATAAAGATTGCTAATAAAATAGTAAAAAATCAGTCTACAATATGCAGTGTGGTAAAATCGATGAACGTGATTTTATTTCATTAATCAAATTCATAATTTTTTTGAAATAAAAGTACTTTTCGTGAAGTATTTTTTTTTTTAAGTTTTTTAAAATGGCAGAAAATATTTCGAAAAAAAATTTTTCAGCGAAGATTGAAAAAAAAAACATAAAAACGTTAAAAATGTAAAACAAAAAGAGCCAAAAACTCTGCCATCGACGATCTCAAGTCCGTGTAAAAGAGGAGGGTGTTTCGACTTTATTCATCGCTAAAAAAAAATTTAGTGTTGGATCCAAATACTGATGTCTGAGATTAAAAATTTTAAAAGTCAGATAATTCCGCGAAAAGTGATCACTTAGCGCCATCTATGACCAGTGTTTTTTGTATTCGCCTCAAGAAAAGACCTTTCAAAGAGGCCCCCCTCTCGACCCATGTTGCCATTTAAAGTTTTTCATCCCCTCATTGCCCCCCCACGCCCCCCCTTGGGGTGGGGGGGGGTTACCAACCCAAAAGATACCTTTATTGAAAAATCGTTTTACGTGTTTCGGCGATTTTCGATATCTTTATTTATTCAAAGTTGCAAGACCGTTTCCAAGCTTTTGGGTACACCCCATATACATACATATGCATATATACGTATATATATGCGTATATATATACATATATATATATATTTACATATATTTTTAAACAAATATTAATGCCTATCGGGCTACAACAATTAATAGTTCACAATTTAATTAACGGTAACTACAATAAAATGTACGATGTTGCGTATTCGTTGATTATCATGAAGCGACGGTGGCATTTTATATTTCCTCAACGATAAAGGGTTATTCGTCTTTACCTTTAAACTTATTTTAAGTTTTATATAAATTATCAAGCTTATATGTGATGAAAACTTTCGTGATTATATGGATATGTCTTCCAAGTATATATTCGTCATCTTTTGATTACAGGAAAATGCGTTGCGCGAAAGATCGTGCGCATGGACCGACACAAATAGTGTGTATGTACAGGCGTTTATAATTAATTCTTGAAAATGATATTACAGGAACATAACTTTAATATACATGGATAATGTAAAAAAATAACGAACAATTTGGGTGGAAATCCGTTCAAAATTTTGAAAAAAGTTAAAAGGGGCAAGGTTTTTTGAAAAATAAAAAAAAAGCAAAAAAATTTTTTCACATTATTTTTATGGGTACTCATCAAACCATTTAATACTCAGTTTGAATTTTGTTTTATCTTTCTTAGTTTCGGAGATATTCATCCAAAATAGAAAAACCGATTTTTTCAAGGGTGTTTCACTCCCTAAAGACCGTATGGGCACGTATAAAAAAAAATGTCCCCTATTTTGATCTGGAGAACAACATATTAGCTCATCAAAATCGGAGGGGACACTGACACCTTCCTTGTTAGTGTATTGTTTCTGGTTTTATTATATTTGCCAGATACACTTGGACAAATCCTATGATCACGTTAAAGTTTTTTTTAATAAAGGTATCAATTGCCAGTTTGCACTTCAATTATTGCCTCTTTTTCTGAGTTTATACAACATTTCTAAATTTGGCTGTTATATCAGGGAGACGCTTGGTAGCGTCTCCGGCCATGTTCAAAATTTTTTGGACTGCTACTAGTCTCTTATCCAGAAAGATTAGAATCGATTTTTTTGGGGAACAGAACTAAAAATATAAAGATTTTGAAAATGCATGTAGCATATTCTGAAGGTGGCATCCCTTAAGGTAAATTAAACCAAAAAAAAAATCAGTCAGAAGCCGTTCTGGACGTATACCGAACGGTCAAAAATTGAAATGTGTTCATGAAAAATTTTCTTCTCTGGCAGTCATATGTACACCTCTTCTTTCTTTACCTTTCACTCACACTTTCCCCCAACTTCATTTCACCCTCCCACCCCTCACCCCCTTTTTCACCATGCCCCCTTCCCCTCCTCCCCCACTCCATTTTTCATTTTTTCGCTTTTCTTACACTTTTTCATCATCTTTCACCCCCTCTCACCTCTCTCACACCCTCTCTGGTGTACCATTTATTAAAAATTTTCAAAATCACTCCTTGAAGGTGAAATTTAATATCTCGAGACGGTGCGTTGCAAAAATATGAGACATGTGCCGTTAATTAAGTTTCTTATGGGGTCAATTTCCATTTATTAAAATTTTCAAAAACCACCCTTGGGAGAAAATTTAATATCTCGGAAACGATGCATCGCAAAAATACGGGACCTGTGTCGTTAATTAATGTTTCTTGTAGAGTCAATTTACCATTTATTAAAAATTTTCCAAAACCACCCCTTGAGGGTGAAATTTAATATCTCGAAAAACGGTACATTGAAAAATACGGTATCTGTGTCGTTAATTAACATTTGTTATGGGGTTAATTTACTACTCAATAAAAATTTTCAAAAACCACCCCTTGGGGGTAAAATTTAATATCTGGGAAACGGTGCATTGTAAAAATATGAGACATGTGCCGTTAATTAAGGTTTCTTATAGGATCAATTTACCATTTATTAGAAATTTTCAAAAACCACTTCTTAGGGGTGAAATTTAATATCTCAAAAACGGTGCATCGCAAAAATACGGGATCTATTTCGTTAATTAAGGTTTCTGGAGTTAATTTACCATTTATTAAGAATTTTCAAATACACTAGTGTAAAATATTCCATTTGTATAATAATTTATATAATAATAAAATTTATGTTAATTAAATTTATCGCTTAATCTTTCGTTCTAATGTAGATATTTAATAAAATATTCAATTTACTTACTAAGTAAAATTTATAACATTGTCCTTTAACTTCAAAAAATTCTAAGTTTTTAAATAAACCTAATAAACAAAATTGAAAGTGATAATAAATATTTTCTCAATTTTTGATCTCTCTATACTAAACGATAAGAAATTAATCCTAATCCATCTCATCCAAATAAAATTCTAAGTAAATTAGGTCTAATGATTATTAATATAGACATAATCTTTAATATATAATCTTAAATAAAATATTAATATAAATACTAAAACTATTAAAAATAAATAATATTTATAATAATAATTTAAGATAATTTAAATTTTTATATTAATCCTACAAATTAATATTTTTTATTTAAAAAACTACCTAAATTTTTAATTATTATTTTAATAAAATAAACTTAAATTAATTAAAATTTTAATTAATGGTCAAGAATAAATTAATAAAATTATATTTCTTTTAAAAAAATTGTAAATGTGTAATTTGAATTTAAATATATTTTTCCGTGTAAAATATATGAATATAAATACCTCTGTGGTGTATTTTGTTTGTAATAATATGTATAATAATAAAATTTATGCTAACTGAATTTATCGCTTAATCTTTCGTTCTAATGTAAGTATCCATTCTTAAAAAGTCTATGTTATATCGATTTTCGCAAGTATTGTTGTCACCTTTCCGCGATGCTGATTGGTTATCTCGATGCTCTGTGCTGTGCGCGTTACTTCAAATCGATAAAAGTTTTGTCATGGTTAAGCGTGACACATGTGACAGATTATGATTGTATTTCTCTTTGATCTTTGCGCGTGTTATATGTGTACAATATATTAAGCTAGCGGCACACGATGCTATTTTATCTGCTGGATTGCTCGCGTGCTGGCAATATTTTTTTCTGTTAAACTGAAAATTATGTAATCTGTTGATCACGCTGTTGACTGATCTGCTGAATTTCTGTAAAAATCCAGCATTAAATTTCATGCCCAAGAGGTGGTTTTGAAAATTTCTAATAAATGGTAAATTGACCCTATAAGAAACCTTAATTAAGGGCACATGTCTCATATTTTTATAATGTAACCGTTTTTGAGATATCAAATTTCACCCTCAAGGGGTGGTTTTGAAAATTTTTATTGAACAGTAAATTAACTCCATAAGAAACTTTACTAACAACACAGGTCTTGTATTTTTGCCGTGTACCGTTTTTGAGATATTAAATTTCACCACTGAAGGGTGGTTTTGAAAATTTTTAATAAGTGTTGGAAAATTTTTATTAAACAGTAAATTAACTTCAATAAGAAACCTTAATTAACGACACAGGTACAGATATTTAGTAACAAAAATTTATTCTATTATTGAAATTATGTAAATGATTAATCTGCACATTGTAATTGAAACAAATGCACTTTGCAGACAGAGTTTGATTGTGTTACTTTTCTTGATTTGAAAAGTGCTGTAATTAAATCATTTAATTGTAGCACATATTTTTTTCGTTCCAGTTTGATGTAAAAAATTGCATATATTTATTTCAGGAAATAAAATATATCATTGAATTAAAAAAATATTTGATTCTATTGCATTATTGCATAAAATAAATACGTTGTTCTTTGATTGTACATGAGAAAAATATAAGTCAAAGCTGAAATTTCTCATTGAGCTCATACGATCACAATTGCATCACAGTAAATTGAAATCATGATACGAAGAAAGAAAGTATATCGACAATTATGAACTGTCATATGTACCGCTGACAGCAGACAATATTAAATTTACTTGCTAGAAAATCATGTGAAAGAATTCTTTTCAAGTTTTAGAAAAGATTTCTGTTATTACATCATTTTGCAATAATCATGTGTTCGGCAAACACATGATTATTGCAAATGCACCTTTTTTTTTGTATTCTATACTCCAATTTTATTTCAAAATGAAAGAGAAGATATTATCGCGTGTTCACTCGTTTAATCTTAATTCAAATTTATGTATGTGCTGAGTACGCGTAGGAAAATATAAAAATATTAAAGAAATAAGTGATAAGTGATAAGAATATTGTGTATGCCATATATGAGTGTCACAAATATGCAAAAATTTTACACACAGTTATGATTGCTGCGTGCAGATTTATCAGTTGTTCATTGTAAATTCGTACAATATCAATGGCAATTTTTTGTTTATCACAATCTAATCGTCATATTTTGCAATAATCATACACATGCATTTTTTTATATTGTACCGGTTTATATTGTTCAGTTGTGTTATGGATGATGCGTGGATATTCGACGAATTTTTGACAGCTCTCAATGTGCGAATATAAACGCATGCAAAATCTCGTATAAAAGAAGTAGTAGCCAAACACGACATAAATAACTTTCGATAAGCTGGACAGGCTTCCGTTACTAGCTCTTCTGTGTTCTACATGAGCTTCAGTATATGTAATACATCGCTACAATCAAGAAGTTCTGTGTTTTCATTTATTAACATTATTTAAGAGATCAGTATTTCTTATTGAAAATTAATAGAATTCAATTAATTATACATATAAATTATTCTATTTAAATATGCAAAAAGATTCTATTCTATTTAAAGCACATTTTTTACTATTTATTACATCTACTATTTTTTAAACTATTTATCACTTTGATAGATATTACGCAACATGTGATCAAGAGTTTAATTATATTTTTATAGTAAGCATATGCAGTTATTAGATAATAAGAACAATCTTAAAGATGTATGATATATTATGTCTATTATAGATTTCTCAAGCCAGGTGTAAGAAGATAAACATGGTTAATTATCGGTAATAAATCATTACGTAGGATCATCAATTGAAGGAAAATTACACAGATGGGTCGTAGACTTTTGAAATATTATATCAGGAGACGCGGTAGCGTCTCCGGCCATGTTATTCATAATTTTGGACGCTACTAGTCTCTTATCCAGAAAGTTTAGAATCGAAGTTAACTAAAAAAAAAAAAAATATTCTGGAAAGGTGGCATCATGCACGTAAGTAAGTAAAAAAAAAAATTGGTCAGAAGCCGTTCTGGATATACAAACGGGTCAAAAAGTGATGTTTTTCATAAAAAATTGTTCTCTGTCCACTTGATCATGTATGTACTTCTCTTCTCTCTTACCTTTCCTCCACCTCCCCCAATTTCCACTCACCCTCCCCTCCCCTCATTTCCCTTTCTCACCCACGCCCCCCCTCCCCGCCCCACCCCTCTCTATTTTTTCATTTTTCGCTTTTCTTACACTTTTTCATCATCTTTCACCCCCTCTCACTCTTTCACCCTTTCTGGTGTGTTTACCATTTATTAAAAATTTTCAAAAACCACCCCTTGATGGTGAAATTTAATATCTCAAAAACGGTACATCGCAAAAATACGGGGCCTGTGTTATTAATTAAGGTTTCTTCTGGGGTTAATTTACCATTCATAAAAATTTTCAAAAACCACCTCTTGGGGGTGAAATTTAATGTCTCGGAAACAGTGTTTTGCGTTGCAAAAATATGAGACTTGTGCCGTTAATTAAGGTTTTTTATGGGGTCAATTTATCATTTATTAAAAATTTTCAAAAACCACCCCTTGAAGGTGAAATTTAATGTCTTGTAAACGGTGCATCGCAAAAATACGGGACCTGTGTCGTTAATTAAGGTCTTGTAAACGGTGCATCGCAAAAATACGGGACCTGTGTCGTTAATTAAGGTTTCTTATGGGATAGATTTATAGTTATCTTTAAAGAAAAATATGTAATTGCATATTGCAAATAGCATAACTTTTTTTAAACTTTGCGTTTTTTTTGCACCAATTGATTCATATATCTGTACTCTAAAAAGTAGGTGATATCCCAAAAAATATCATAAATGAAAAGGTCAAGCCATGTTCAAAATAGAAAACCCTCAAGAATTTGAATTTTTACAAATTTAAATGATTATCTAATAATATATCACCATGAAAAGTAACTGATATATTATACAAGGTGCCAATTCAAAGTGAACATACATAAAGTGTATATTATTTAAATAAATTAATAAAATAAATAATATAATAAATTTAATAACATATTACCACGAAAAATAACTGATATGTTATTCAAGGTGCAAATTCAAAATGAACATACATACATAAGGTGTATATAAGTAAAATTGATTAAAATTTGACTCTAAGTGAAAGTACATAAGTGATATGTTATTCTTAGTGCACAAAATATAAAAGTCGTTTATTGAAGTTTGATTTGAAATTTATACAAACCTGGACAATGAAAAATAGTTGCTTGTAATTCCAGAGTACTAATTTGTTAATTACTCGGAAAAAGAACATGGCGGCCTGCTCTCAAAAAACTTTCGATGGATGGAATAAATAATTAAAATGAAAAAGTTATGAAAATGGTTTAGATTAAAAATCTCCAACTTTTCTGTAGTAAAATTTCGAATTTTCGTATCAATTTCCGATTTTGAATTTGTTATGCCATATTTTCAGCGAGTAATTTATTGATCAAAAAGTGTTGTATTGTTTGAAACGGGTAAATATTAAATAAACCCAAAATTCATAAGTAAAAAAGTTCTCATGTCAAGTACAAAGAAGCTACACGCTTAAAAAGATTAGTGATTATCTGACGTAACATACAACTATAAAAAATCAGATATTAATTATTCAAGATACAAGTGCGAAATAAATATCGTTAAAATATAGATACAAAATTTACCACAATTTGACTCTGAAAAGTAAGTGACATGCTTCTTAAGGGGGGAAATCCCTGTAAAAATTATTTTTTTTGCATTTTTTTTTTCCTTTAAAAATTCATTTACCATCTGTAGAATGTATTTTCAGTGTTTGGAGCCTTATAGGAAGTCTAAAAAGTCCCTATATAGTCCCCAAAGTGATGCCCTCCAGATTTACCGAAGTAGGTAAATGCGCGCGCGGCCTTATACGTTTCATTTCTGAGCCCAACAAGTTTGCTAGTTTACTTTTTGAATAATAGGGGACGATTATGTGGCTTGTGTAACGGTCGTTTTTTGTTTTCACCGAAACAGTGGAGAGAAGACCTACGCATAGTATACAGTTGAGCGCCTCGTGGTATACTTATTTAGAATCGCGTCGGTGTGTAATTGTTTGACAAATTTAAAAAAAAATGAGTCGTAAGATCCCGCAGGATAATCCAAATTATCGTCCTGGCCGCCCTAACTTCCAATCGGCCGAGAATGTCAAATTTTCGCAGACGAGTACGACGCGCATCGAGTGAAAAGGCAAAACAGGCGCTCATTAAATTCGTCTAAAGAGGCCAGAACTGCTCAGAAAGAGAAAAAAACAGCTGAAATGGATGGTTTTTTTGAAATGGGAGGCTTGCTGTATGGTCCTGGCATCGCAGACTAAGTTTAAGTAAGCATAAATCACTATAAACTTTACTTTTCACGAACGAAAACTTTAAACGCGTTTTTCTCAAAACGCGTTTTTTTCCGCGCCGTGCAATGTAACTCAAAAAGTAATGAAGCGATCGACTTCAAATTTTGTACAGATATTCCTTATCTCATTGGCCTTTGCATGAACCTAAAATTTCAATTTAATTGTTATAATAAATATTGTTTTTAACAATTTGTTTATGCAGAAAAAGGTGTTTCTTTCGTTTTTTTGGCCTATAATTTTTATTTTTCACTTTTTTTTGCTAAATTTAGGTTCATGCAAAGCAGAATAACATATTTTAATGAAAAAAATTTTACCCGTTGATTACAAATCATTACAAGGACCTGGGCGTTGCACGGCGCAAACCTGAGGAGTCAACTTTGATGAACTGTAGCGCCGCCATTTTGTTTTTTTTACCCACAAAAAAATTTTCCTGAATACTTTTCAATGTCAATAATATCATGCAATTTTCCGAATGACAATAAATGCTTTCAATTTTTCGTAAAAAATTATTGAAAAAACCGTCATTTACAGGGATTTCCCCCCTTAAAGTGCATATATAAAATTTAACAGTGTTTTGATAATGATTAATTTAAATATTTGCATTATCTCTCTTTCTCTCTCTCTGGGCAGGGTGACATATGTGATTGATATTTAACAGTACTACTAACTTATTGAATAGTCAGAGACAAGTTGTGTCGGATGAATCGGAATGTAAGTATTATTATTCTTAAGTGGATACTGAGAAACGCATCGAAGTTTTTTGAGAGCAGGCCGCCATGTTTTAACTATTTTACTATTATATATGTTAGATATTTTTTAACTAATTCATTAACAGTAATATTCTTTTAATTTTTAATTTTTACATACATTTGATATTTAATCTTTTTTTTTAAGCTAATTGCAAACTGTTTTAAACAGTTTTAAACAGTTAATATTACAGCAGTCAAAACTAATATATTGATTAATAGTTCGATCTTTCATAACAACGTGGTGACATTTCTAACATAAAAGAAGTTAGACAGAAATAATCTCTATTATCTGTTAAACTTTACAAAACAAAAATAGTATATAAATATATGTATATAGAAATCTGTGACGTATGTTGCGAGACAGTATACACCTCTTTTTTATCTTCATACACTTTCAATTTTTTCCGTTTCTAGAAAAATCAGAAGAAATTTCAGAGTTTGAATGTAACAATATCCCTAAATATTTCAATTAAATAATTTTAAGAGAAAAAAATATTTATATCTGTTATAGATATTTATATGTTATAGACATTTATATTTGTTATAGATATGCAGATTGATTAAAAATATACAAGAAAGCAATATCGGATTAAACATATATTGTTTGGTTAAATATTCTTAGCTCGAAAAAAGTATCGTTTTAATGTAACAAGTACAAAAACTAGAAAATGTACGATATTGTTACCAAAATAAAATTTGTGGAAAGTTGAAAAAAAATGAGATATAAATAAACATGTACACACATACACACACGCACGCACGCACGCACACACGCACGCACGCACACACACACATACACAAAACAATATTTTTTAGGACATAACACACAATACAATAAGATATAATATAAATACGTACCTAGATTATAAAATTGCATTTGGTAATGAGGATGTAGGCATAGATTGCCAGAAGCGATAATAGCCGCGTCGCAATCTCCAGATCGAATTCGTTCATAAGCTTTCACTATAGCGTAATTACTTGAACTGCATGCAGTGTCAACATTGTGTGATCGTCCAGTAACGCCGAGCCAGTAAGAAATCCCGCTTGATATAAGAGAAACGTTGCATCCAATCATTCCAGGTATTCCAGCAAACTAATCACAATACAGGTTTTTAAATATACTTGAAATACAATATATAAATTATATTACACGTATATATAAAAATATAAAAATATAATAAATATAAGTATATAAATATAAATATAATAATTTAAATGTTTATTTCTAAAAACTGTTTAAAATTATTATATAATTTCTCTTTATATAATAAGAAGACAGATTTCCATATTTGCCAAGAAGATCTTTACATAGTTATCATTTTCTCAAATAAATTTCTATTAATTGTGTTGTACAATAATAAATATAAATCACACCTGAGGTTTAAAAGAAAAATTTGATCGAGTCTCAGAAAAGAAATTGCTGTAAAAACACTCGTTCTTGTCCCACGTAATTCTTTTGGGTTTACACCCGCATCGATAATTGCTTCATAAGTATGTTCGAGTAACATTCTGGCTATAGGATCCATTATATGAGCTTTCGTAGCGGGTATATTGAAAAATTCGGAATCAAATTTTTCTATATTGTTTACTTTGCCGATTCGATGGGGCATGTTATAAGCTATGTAACAAATAAATGTATTAACAAATAACAATTAAAAAGGGGCTTTGACAGTACAATGCAGTTGACAGTAAGTTAAAGTTACATTGATCTATAATCATTAATAGGTTACATAATAATGTTTTAGTCTTATTATGTATGTCATAGTTATTATGTATATTATTATTACATTTTTTTAATGATGTAATATACAATATAATAAAACATAATGAATAGTCTTATTATATATTGAATTTTATTATATTGTATATATATATATATATATATATATATATATATATGTTACTTTATCTTATTATATACATTATAATAAGATATAATAATAAATCTTTCTAAAATATAATAATATATAATAAATTATAAATATTATAAAAATTCTACTGTAAAAATACAATAAGATATTTCGGCTTTGCCTTGTGAATTTTCTTCTGTAAATAATTAAATCAAAAAGATCTTAGGTCTCAATCTTCAGCGAGTAATTTAGGATTCAATTTAAAAATAGTAATATTCCATATAATATTCCATAAAAAATAGTATAATATTCCATAAAAGAATAGTATAACATTTCATTAAAAAATTTAAATACATCTTAAATAATGATTATAATTTATAACATTGAAAATGATAGAGCATGATTGACAAGAAAACTGAAGTCACTGAAGTCAACGAGCTCAGTAAATATGCGAGAATAAACTTATATTTTATAAGAATATTACATGCTCTCTTCATAAAACATAAAAAACCATAAAAACATAAAGAATGATAATGTTTTAAAGATTAATAATATGTAACAAAACATTTTCAATCTATAATATTAGAAATAACAAAGAAATGAAAATGTTTAAATAATAAAATATAATTTATAATTTTCGACATAAATTTCAAGAACCGTTTTTGTTTCACATGCTCACACACACACACACACACACACACACACAATATTGTTTTTAAAAATTGTATCAGATATTGCAAATCTTTAATTATGATCAATTTAAAATATGAATATTTTTAAAAATAAGTTTTGAAAAGAAATTTTAATATTAAAATAAAAACTTACATTTATTCCACCGTCCATGATCGCTCGAACCAAGATCCACCTTGTTCAAAAGATTTTCTTGAAGCTCTTTTAAATTGTCGCTATTAGGAAATCGGCCAGCAATACCAGAGATAACGATTTCTTCTTCTGCATCAACGCTTATATACGAACTCGGTCGACTCATAGTCATCTTTATTTTTTTCAAAGTACACAAACTCTGGAACAAGATGTCATTGTATTCTAATTTTAAGAGAATTAGATATAAGTGTAAAATACACTACTCAACAAAATTAAAAGATCACCTGAAGCGCCAAAAAAGACTAAATTTAAAATCTTGTTACGAACTTCCTCTCTACCTTCGCTAAAAGTGATCGTAGAGCAATTTTCAAAAAGCGTTTTAAAACTCAAAATCTTAACTTTTGAATGGTTCGAGGCTTCTTTCTCTGCAAGTTTTGTAAAAATGGCGTCAATTTAAAGTAAACTTTAAAAAGTTGAAGAATAAACTTCAACTTTAACAGCGCGCACAAAGAGAACGAAAATTCTCGAACTTTCATTAATTTAAGCGTAAAATTTGACATTTTCTCTTTAAAGTTTTAAAAACTGCGCTACGATTATTTTTTCGCCAAGTTATGACAATTTGTAGTGAGTAATGCATTTTCAGGTATTTTCTCTAAACATCTATACTTTGCTGACCTTTCAATGTAACGCTGACTAAAATCTTCTTGTAGCAGAGCTATAATTTTAGCTGCCTGTAAATTGTCTTCTGTAAATTGTCTTCGTGGCATATTTCGATAAGAATTTTACTTCTCTAATGCTGGAGCTACACTTTGCGCGTATTCAAAATTAGTCATTTCAAAAAATTTTCATACGCGCAAACTTCATGCCGAATAATAAAAGGACAATTTCTCAATGCGCATAGTATACTATAGCTATACCTTTATTATTGAATTTAACTGTTATATATAATTCCACATTAGAGAAGTAAAATTCTTATCGAAATATGCCACGAAGACAATTTACAGAAGTACAGGCAGGTGAAATTGTTGCTCTGCTACAAGAAGATTTTAGTCAGCGTTACATTGAAAGACGTATGGGTAATGCTAATACCGGCTGCAAAGTATAGATTTTTAAAGAAAATACCTGAAAATGCATTACTCATTACAAATTGTCATAACTTGATGAAAAAAAATCGTAGCGCAGTTTTAAAAAAAGCATTTTATAGAGAAAATGTCATATTTTACGCTAAAATTAATGAAATTTTGAGAATAAATTTTGTTCTCTCCGTGCGCGTTGTCAAAATTAAAGTTTATTCTTTAACTTTTCAAGGTTTGCTTTAAATTGATGCCATTTTTACAAAAATCATTGTAGAAAAAGCAGCCTGGAACCATTCAAAAGCTAAGATTTGAAAGTTATTCTACGATTATTTTTAGCGAAGGTACAAGACTTTGAATTTAGTTTTTTTGATGCTGACTTCAAGTGATTCTTCAATTTTGTTGAGTAATGTTTATAAACAACATCAAATATAATGCAAACATGAACGTACCAACGTAGTAGTAACACTTACTCAATAAAATTGCTTAAGCCAAAGTTAAAACACAATTGGATCTTATAATATCTACTTGCAGGCCTTTTTATCATTTCTCATATTCTACTTTTACATGCATTATTTTACTTCTACATGCATTATTCTACTTCAGAGCTGTCATTTAGTTGCACATTTCAGGCCGATTTCGTCGGTCGACGCCTACTGTCCCCCTCTCGCGGCGCGTGACTCTTCATCTCAGGAGCGTCACGCGTAGTATAAGTACAATATTGCAATCAGTATACTGATTCCTTACTCAACTGTATTCTGCCTATATTACGAAAATAAATGAATTATTATTATAATTTTATTATAAATGCACAAGAACTAACAAAACTTTTAAATAAAATATACTACAATTATTATTATTAGATATTAATAATTAATAATAATAATATAAAATATTATTATTAAAAATAATAATAACAAAAGGATTTTTAATTATTAATCTAAAATTATTCAAAAAAAGAATGTTCTTAACAGGCTTAGAAGTATTGCAATATCGTACTTATATTACGCGTGACGCTCCTGAGATGAAGCGAGAGGGGGACAGTAGGCGTCAAACGAAATCGGTATGAAATGTGCAACTAAATGACAGCTCTGTTCTACTTCTATATACATTATTCTATACGCCAATTTTCGGTATGCCGATTAATACTACAGTGCAACTCAAATATTGAATAACGCATCAATTGATATTACGCTTCATTCAGGAAATTGCAAAAGAACATTGAGAAATTATTAATAGATAATTTGCCTAGTAAATTAAATTTTATAAATAAATGAATAAAATAATTAAAGAAACGCACACAAAAAGTTATTATTTGTTATTACTTTACAGTTTTAATAAGTTTCAATATGTTGTAAAATTTGATTTTAATAAGAATATAAATTGTAATATTTAATAATAAAAGATATAATTATTATTTTATATGCTGTTGCATAAATTTAGGATTATCGAAGTGTATAGAATGGAATAACTTTTATTCATTAGACTAAACTCACGAATAAAAACGTTTATATTTAAATAGAAATATATAAATTAAAATATGTTAGCAAATATAGAACTGTATGATATAATTCTAAGATTAAGATTATATTTTTTGTAATGTATTTGTTCCCTCCAACTTTGATATCACAGATCTGAGAGATTTTGTTGTTTGAGAATCATAGGTGGATTTCTACATAATTTCGTGCCCCTGTTAGAGAGTTTGTTAGAGTTTAATATATTATATTCAAAGTTTTATATATATATGCCTTTTTAAACATACTTCTCTAGAATTTAATACAACATTTTTGAAGATGTTACTTTGCTACTTTTTTCTTACAATATTGAATTACAAGAATTCGTCAAAATTTTTTTAACAACGTACATTGAATTTAGTTTCATATAAACTGTTATCTATGATAGAAGAAATTTATAAAATATAATGGACTAATTTATAAAATTATAATAATTTATAAAATTTATAAAATATAATGGATTAATTGGGTAATTATTTACTTTAGGGGAGGCAGCTTCGATAGCCTTGACCTTGACACATGTTATCAAGGACATGACTTTAAGTAACTTTTCCTTATAACTTAATTGGCGCTCATCGCTTATTAAAAAGTTATAAACTAAAAAGGTTTAAGAAATTTAGCAGATATTTTGAGTATTGAAAGGCATAAACAATTATGTAGATGTGTGGATATAGTCCAGTGGTGAAGTGGAGCGGAGAAATAGTGCATTGAGTTGGGATGTCGCTTCGCGTGGAAAGTTGCAAATCCATGTAGAACAAAGCAATTAGATCTTGTTTTGAGCCTGAGCAGGAGGTGGAGATGGGGTGAATATCGGTTCGCGTGGATAGTCGCAAACCGGTGAACAGAACAATTATGGATCTCGTTTCGGGCCGTGAGCACGGGAGTGAGGGGGGTATGGGGAGACTTTCATATGTCTATTGACTTTTTTATCACATTAAGATGGATTCACCTTTTTTTTAGCCCTCAAGGGAAGGATTCACTTGAAACTTAGAATGCAGGAATAGATGATAGAAATAATTACTCAAAATTTCAGGGTCATCAACTGAAATAAAGAGTAATCAATTGATGATTAACATTTAATACGGGATTACATACGGTCCATGTTCATAACGCTGGTCATTAGTGAATACTACTAGTTATAAGCGACAGATCATCGGAAAAGAGTTATGAAAGATTCGATCTGCTGAACATTATTTCGTCGAGAAAATCGCATGTAATCGATCTTACAAAAAAGATATTCAATTGCAAATAGTAAATGTGACCGTATTACATGACACAAGATGCAATTTGGCAACGTTGCACTCTTCTACGATTTCCATTATCACGCTAGGTTTAAAATTTATATCCGTATAAATAAAAAATAAATAAATAAATAATTAAAAAAAATTCTTTTAGCGTTTTTTGCTATAATCGGGTATTGGGTTTTTTATTATTTAAATAGCATGAATGCAATAGTTTTTCGACTAAGATTCTCTTTCTATGATCAAAAAACTGAGAACCTTAATGGCGGACTTTTGCTACGTACGGCCCGCCGCGGTGAATCCACCTTAAAGATTGTTTCACGTTCCGAATCGATATCCTGACATTTACCGGCAACTATGCACATCCGACAAGAAAATAAGAAATTCACCTCACTCCTACTCTCTGCTCCGGCTCAAAACGAGATCTATAATTGTTCTGTTCCACATGGGTTTGCTTTCCACGCGAACCGACATCCACCCCACCCTACCCCCTGCTTTGACCCAAAACGAAGTTTATAATTGTACAAACTTTTTTGTTTATAACTTTTTAATAAGCGCCGATTAAGTTATATGGAAAAGTTCCTTAGGGTCATGTCCTTGAAAACATATGTCAAGGTCAAGGCTATCGGAGCTGCCTCCCCTAGAAGATAGATTTAATTTAACATTCAAAAATATTCAAAATAACATTCAAAATATATTAATTTAACATTCAAAAATATATAATAATTTTAAGCAAAAATTACTAATGTGAAAATGTAAGAATACTATACCAATGAAATACTTATACCTATGAAATAAACATAAATATATGTATATAAAAAAATCTATAAAATACTTATAAAAAATATTAAAATTTAAAAAATGCACCAATTAAAATAAAGTTTATGCACTATATATAATTCTCTTATTACCATTCTCTCTCTGTAACATGATTATAAGGGTAAGTATCTAAAAAAATATGATATTCGGGGATATATTCTCAAAAATTCATGAAGATGTGAACAAATCTATTCCAATAGAACAAAAAAGACTTGACCAAAGAAAATAAATATTAAAACAAAACATAATCAATGTAACATAATATTATCATAACATTGTCAAAATAATCAGATATCTAACTTAGAAATCTTGCTGGATCCTGAAATATTTAAAAATAATGAAAATATTTATTAAATATTATTTTTTCCAACAATATAATTTGAACAATACTGTTGCCAAAATAGGTTTTACATATAATTGAAATTAGCGTACGTCAGAAGTCAAAGTTTATCGGATGTCTGTATTTAAATGCATTTAAAAGTCTTATCATGCATTCATGCAATTAAGAGTCTAGCAGACATCCGGTAAAATGAATGAATGCATTAAATTGAAATTAAAAGTGTTGAAATAAATCAAGAACAAATCTTGATTTATTTTACCATTTTGTATTAAAAATTAAATTCGATAATTTGATAATATCTAAATGTACTCATAAATTATAATTTTATAAAAGTACTAAAATAATATATTATTCATGTTTCTCTTTTTTATATATGTATTATACATATAAGTAAATGTTGAATATAATAATCTTCCGATTAAGTGCGTTTTCTAGGCATACCAAGTTTCATACTTTGCTTTAATGTTGATTTTATATGGCTTACAATTTACAAAATTATAAAATCATCTTTCTTATAAACGATAAAACAGAGCACTAAATACACGTGTCCATCATATAAAAATTTGATATAAAAAACTAACATCAATTTGAAATTACCAAAATCAAATTCTTGTACAAATACTGTGCATTGCTCGGTTTCTGCCGACAATCTGTTGTCATCTCGACAGGTTTTGTTGACATAATACGAAGCATATGAAGACCAGTAGATTGCAAATAGCAGTCTGCTGACATTTTGCTATCTGGACATTATTTTACAGGATAAAATAATTTTGTAAACAATTTCATCGTATTATTTGAAATTTTTATACTCCATTTTCGCTCTGAGACATACAATTTCCTACATTTCAACTGTATACAACTATTATTTTTATTTCGCTATTTTTAACTTTCAAAATCATTATAATTACTGTCAATATTTTATAGTCAACCTCACAATTTATTTATACTTTTTAATTATTTTTATCAAAAACTGTGATTTGTTAAATATAAAATTTATTTGATAAAAATAAAAAATTACCCAACTTTATCTTGCCAAATAATTATATTTTTTAGATCAAATAATAATAAGTTATTAATAATTGTTCAGTGGTATATTTATAGCTCTGCAAAGATTTCGATTGTCTGTTCGTAATAGAAAAAGCATGAAATATACATAGAAATTCACACGAGCGTCTGTTTAAGCATAATGTAGTCGTGCATTCACATCCTTATGATATCCGGTACACTTTGACATTTAATGAATATTGTATATAAAATAAGTGTTAACTACACATTTTATTTTTAGAACTATTGCGATATACTTTTTAAATTAGATTTATTTATACGGTCGAAGAGAGAGTTTATCAAAATATTAAAATGTAATCGAAGTTTTACAAATTTTTGAACTAGAATTGAATATTTATAATAAATATTTAATATAATATTTTTGAAAATACTTAAAAATATTGTAGGAGGAGGAGAAAGAGGGAAAGTAGAGAATTTGAGTGTAGACGTATGCATATGAGAGTGAAGACGAGAAAGGGAGAGACGAGTTACGATGACACGTATGAGTGAGATTAAAGATGTGTGTGTGTGTGTGTGTGTGTGTGTGTGTGTGTGTGTGTGTGTGTGTGTGTGTGTGTGTGTGTGTGTGTGTGTGAGAGAGAGAAATTAATTCTTAAGAGAAAAGATGCGATGTCCGGCGGAAAAAAACCGGCATCATGAAAAGAGTAGCGGCGTCGTGAAACAGAAGAAATAACGATATTCTTTTGTATTAAGCGTCGAGCGAGAGACGCGACAAGTGCGAGTCAGTCTGGATCGAGAAGCCAGCGAGAGAGATTCCGAGCGAGTAATTAGTGAGTCCGAGGATCGAGGCGTCAGTAAGAATGGTTGTGAGTGACTTGGTGAAACGAGCGGGAGACTGGCCTTATGCCCATATTCTTTTTATTATATCTATTTATGCTCGGGAAACCAATAAATGACCTTATCCCAATAAGTTTTCATCCTTGGTTCTCCTAAACTTGGAGGCTCGTCCAGAATAAGGCCAGCTCAGTCTAAAGAGCAGTGAGTGTCGCGAGTGACAAGAAATATTTCTGCGAGACATTAAAGTGGACGTTGGGACAGACGATATGAGTGCTAGACGCGCAAGTGAGTTAATGGTGTTAGAGTTAAGAGAGGAACTGAGAAAGTTAGGACTGTCCCACGCAGGCAACAAAAATGAACTGATAGAGCGCTTAAACCTGTCTCCTCCGGAGTATGGAAACTATCAGGAACGCAGATGGCGGAAAACACGGGGGAACCCAGTGACTCAAGGACAGACGAAGGAAGCATCCACGGGGTCGAAGCGCAATCGGAACACCAGCCTCGAGATGCACGCACATTCGAGATGGAATTAGAGATGCTGAGACAAGAAGTTGAACGGCTGAAGACTCAGGCGCGAACACAGGCCGTTCATGTGCCAAACACGGGCGGACACAGATACCAGACCGAAGCAACCCACGATTAATATGAGTACTATGGCCGAGCTTCTCGCTACATTTAATGGTGCGACGGATAATTTTGAAACGTGGGAAAGTCAGCTAAGACTAATAAAGCGGACCTACCGATTGGATGACGAACACACGAGGATACTGATTGGTATGCGATTGCGAGGAAAAGCATTGGAATGGCTACATTCAAAACCCGAGTTTGTAGAAATATCTGTGGAAGCTCTCCTTTATGAGCTCAGGGCTATGTTCAACCATCGAACTAGCAAGGTAGCGTAAAAAGTTCGAGGAACGCATGTGGAAGAAGGGCGAGACATTCGGTGAGTACATGCACCAGAAGGTCACCCTTGGGAACCGCGTGCCGATCGAAGATGAAGAACTCATTGAATATATCATCGACGGCATCCCTGATCGTGTATTGAGAGACCAGGCGCGAGTTAGCGGCCTCAAGACAAGAGCATCGTTAATGGAATCGTTCGAGCGGGTCACGCTATGGAACAGGAGACAACCAGCGGCGAAGAGCGGTGAGGATAAATCGCGACCGAGAGCGGACAAGAGCAACGAGAGCGGGAAAAGCGAGCAGAAGAAGAGGAATTGTTTCAACTGCGGCCTGTCAGATCATCTCGATGAAGACTGTCCGACGAAGGAAAGCGGCCCAAAATGCTTTAAGTGTAGCGAAGTGTCCGGGAAAGCGAACGGATGTAAAAGAAAGTTATGTCACGACGCAGGTAACCCGAACAAAATGTAGTAAAGAAGTCGCGGTAAACGGTCACAATGTCGCATTGATTGATACCGGAAGCGATCTATGTCTTATGCGCGCTGATCAATATTCTGACATAGGAGCACCCCCGCTAGAGCAGAGGGAAACGCGATTCCGTGGAGTAG
>CABEGB010000151.1:105670-126826 GCA_901521435.1 Crematogaster levior
TACACTTTGACATTCAATGAATATTGTATATAAAATAAGTGTTAATTGCACATTTTATTTTTAGAACTATTGCGATATACTTTTTAAACTAGATTTATTTATACGGTCGAAGAGAGAGTTTATCAAAATATTAAAATGTAATCAAAATTTTACAAATTTTTGAACTAGAATTGAATTTATAATAAATATTTAATATAATATTTTTGAAAATATTAAAAAATATTTTCACAATATTTTCATTCTTCTTAGTCATTGTCTGATTGAAAAAATTTCATCAGAATCTTTTATCCAACGTGCATTGGAATTAAGAGATTCTATAAAATCAAAAATCAATACCTTTTTATTTGAAAAAGTAATGTATATTTTTAAGATTATTTTGCCCAAGGCTTATGTCGAAATTCAAAATCTTAATGAAGTTATGATTATTTTTGTACTAGCAGGTAGAATGCTCAGACATAGCGGTAACATAGCCGACAGGTTTCACTCTTAAACAGAACAGATTTCTTCTATTTCTTTTAGCTCATTACAAAAGCATTCAGGCAATATAAAAGAAAAAATGTATTTTAAATAAAATTTTAGTAATTTTACTGTTTTAAATATAATTAGAAAATTATAATTTATTACTTGTACCAATATAAAAATATATGGAAATATATTTTTATATATTAAAAAGAATTTCTTTTCATATAACATGTTTCAAAGTTTTGATAAATAAATGCATGGACAAAAATGATTATATAGAAAGATGGAAAAATTTAAATATTTCTTTTTCTATCTCTTATAGAAGAGTGTCAATGTAAAAAGAAAACTTTCTCATGATTTTTAAGGCAAACTAATTTATAAAGAATTTGATATTTGGGCAGTTTTACATACAAAAGTGCTGTTACATGAAAGATAGGAACTTACACAATGCATATATCAAGCAACGTAGTATCATCGTGACATCAAGCTAAAATATTATCACATTAAGAACCATTGTGCATAACTGCATAAATCCTAATGCTTGATTTTGATTTTTTTTCTATGGAACTACATAAAAAGTTTAAAAACTTTTTTTTGCCAGTGACTAAGAATAAACAGATTCCAATTTTTCTCAACCCGTTTGGTCAAATTTGTTGATTGTTAATTCACACTACGGTTTGACCTCATGTTTGAGTTTATATCACAAATGTAAAAACTTTTATATATAACTTTGCAGAAGAAAAACGTACGCTAATATCTGTCTCGTCGACATTGCGCCCAAGCTACATCACGCTAGAAGATATTTTGTACGTAATCAACATGACTTCATCGGAGTTAATGAGTAAAATAGTGCCATACTTCGTGTGAGACCTCACGTTCTAACGACATTTCACAAGTCGGTAAAAAGTTTAGTCAAGTACAACGGTGATAGTACAAAAGCTAAAGTACAAGAAGAAATTCTTGTAGTTTTTGATACCATTGCACCGAAAATGACGCACGATGCAATACGCAGTATTGTTTGAAGGGCCGAACTCAGCATGAGAGAGAGGACGCACCGAGAAAAAAATATGGTTAGAATAATTATAATCTGACTATATTTTATAGTTGGTTTTGGCCTCAAACATATTTTTATAGTTTTAAGAAACATACAAAATATAGCAAAGTGAACAAATATTTATAGTCATTATTACTATGATATAAATTAATACAACCATACAAAGTAGTTATGGTAAACTAAACATAGATTTTTGTGTAATTAACCGTACTATAAAAAAAAGTTACATGAAACACAGCTAAAAGTACAATGAAATATACGAAATAGTAATAAATTGTACTCATAATTATAATAAGATCTTATTTCTTGCATATAGTTACGTTCACTATTGTAGGAATTAAGCGCGGTAATCATAAGTAAAAAATATAGTTGTAGTGGCTTGAATAATCTTTTATTGCGAGTCTCGGGACTTACAAGCGCGCTCTCGTGACGCAAGATAGAAGTTATACATCACTAGGCGAAACCGAATGCCAACGCTCGAGAACGCGCGCTTTACAAATAAATCTTATAACTAAAAGTACTTCTTTAATCGATCTCAATATCTTCCCACACTATGCATATATGGTTCCGTCAATTTCTTTAAAGCAATTAATTTTATGGTAAAATAAGGTTGGATCTACATGTTTTATTTGGTATATGATTTTTTCATGTTGTATAAAGAAACAATCGTAATTAATAAAATGAATAATCTATGTTGCATTTTAAATAGTTTTTAATTTATATTATTATTGTTTCTTACATTAAACATATTTATCATTTTTTTAAAGTCCACTTTACACAATCTATAATTCGTGACAAAATTTGAGACAGAATTCCATTTATAACTTTATACATCGTGTAATGCAAAAAAAACAAACAATTTAAATTATATGTATGCAACTATATGTAGTATATTCAAATTCTGTCTCGAATTCAGTCACGGGTAAATATTCGGAAAACGGTACACCTCACCGATTTCATCGCTCTTTGGATATGTTGTAAAGAAAGTTGTTCTGAGTAAATCCCCGCAAAAACCAAGTCCAGGACGACATTGGTTTAGGAGATATAACAAGTTTTTAAAAATTTTAATGCTTTTCATCGCAAGAAATTGTGTGTGTAACGACATTGGGTGTGTATATGGCATTCCTACTATTGTTAATATTTCTATGACTTTGAAACGGAATCCGAAAGTAAACTAATATATGATAAATTTTTGTACAGATAACATTCTGATAATTTATCTTAAAATGAAACCTCACTTCGCATTGAAAAGTGTACGCGTGGAGGCAGTGTGTTCCGCCCCTCCTACGGGGGGCTCCACTACCGAGAAACTACGCACATAGGTGTGGGTGGAACTTGCTTCGCGTGGAAAATTTCGTGTAGAAAGTTTCCACGCGAAGCAAGTTCCACTCACAACTATGTGCGTAGTTTCTCGGTAGTGGAGCCCCCCCGTAGGAGGGGCGGAACACACTGCCTCCACGCGTATACTTTTCAATGCAAAGTGAAGTTTTATTTTAAGACAGATTATTAGAATGTTATCTGTACGAAAATCTATTGTATACTAATTTACTTTCGGATTCCTTTTCAAAGTCATAGAAATATCAACAATAGTAGGAATGCCATATACACACAAAGTGTCGTTACACACACAGCTTCTTGCGATGAGAAGCATAAAAATTTTAAAACTTAAACTTGTTATCTCCTAATCCAATGTCGTCCCGGACTTGATTTTTGCAGAGATTTACTCAGAATAACTTCCTCTACAACATATCCAAAGAGCGATGAAATGGGTGAGGTGTACCGTTTTCCGAATAATTACCTCGTCACGAATTATAAAGTGAGCTTTACAAATTACACATCTTTCTTACATATATATATGTTTTATTTAGGATTTTATTATTAATTAGGATTTTATTAATAATGATTAATATTAGTTTATTTTATTTTCAACGTGTGTTCTCTTCTTTTGTATGTATATTGTGTGCAGTTACATATATTTTTAAATATTACATATTACTCAGGAAATAAGGTAATAATTGACGTGCAAACTGGCAATTGATACATTTATTAAAGATCACAACGTTTCGACCATAAGATTTGGTCCTTTTCAAGTGTATCTGTCAATATAATAAAAGAAGGAAACAATACAGTAAAGATGTGTTACAAATATATATAGATTATCAAGATTATTACTTACAATTTAAGCGTGTGACTCGGGAATTACATTATAATATAAAATTAAAAAGTAAGATGTTAAAAATGTCTAGCAATTCAATACGCGTCAACTGTTCATGGCCGTTAAAAACAGACTAAATGATTAGGTATGAAAATTGTTAAAGGAGTCATAACATAAAAATAAACAAAAGCGGTACGGGGGGGGGGGCGAGGCGTGCTATCAGCTGTAACGCAACAATGCTGAATAATAAGTGACGTGAAATTTCGCATAGTCGTAGAGAATTATACAATGTCAATGAGACGATCATATAACGCTGACAAATTTTCTGTGTCTCTCTGTAGATTTATCGCAGAACTGCATTTCTTTATGAAAACCATTTCGGCAATTTCACGCTTTTTTGTGTGATTTTCCTTATAAAGAATTTCAGGATTTTTCCAGTCGAATTCATGGGAATGAGACACCCGATGACTGCTGACTACTGAATGATTGGATGGGTGTTTTTTAATATCATAACTATGTTCTTTTATTCGAGTACCTAGATGTCTTTTGGTTTGACCGATATAGCATGCATTGCAATTAGAGCAATCCAACTTATAGACTAATTCAGTCTGTTTGGCAGCATCGAGTGTGTCTTTACCATTTTTAACAATTGATTTTCCTTATAAAGAATTTCAGGATTTTTCCAGTCGAATTCATGGGAATGAGACACCCGATGACTGCTGATTACTGAATGATTGGATGGGTGTTTTTTAATATCATAACTATGTTCTTTTATTCGAGTACCTAGATGTCTTTTGGTTTGACCGGTATAGCATGCATTGCAATTAGAGCAATCCAACTTATTGACTAATTCAGTCTGTTTGGCAGCATCGAGTGTGTCTTTACCATTTTTTATAATCGAATTTAATTTGTTGGAAACAGTGAATATGACATTTAAATTTGTGTTTCGTATTGTGCGTTCAATGTTCTCACCCAAGTTTTTGGTATATGGGATGAGGATGCAATTTCTACAATCAAAGGTATTGTGATTGAGAGAGGAATCATTGTCAAGTTGATTGCGGAGTGAGTATAACCGTTTTTTAACAAACTTATTTATGATGTGTGTGGGGAAGCAATTGTTGTGAAGGATCTTTTTAACTATGTTAATATTATTATTATGGAATTGAGTGTCGGAAAGTAGGATGGCCCTGTCTACTAAATTAATTATGGAGTTTTTCTTGTATTTGAAAGGATGGTTTGAGAAATAATTAATGTATCGTCCTGAGAAAGTGGGTTTTCGATACCAATTTGTGATGAGGAGGTTGTTTTGTCGGATGACTATGGTGTCTAGGAAGGCAATGGAGGAATTTTTTTCAATTTCGTGGGTGAATTTTATTCTCGGGTGGTAGTCATTGAACACATTAACAACAGTGTGAATTTTAGTTTTTGGAACGACCATAAAAATATCATCGACATATCTGTAGTATATAGGGACTGTGAAATCTAATAAGTTCAAGGAATGGGTTTCGAGGTCGTCCATCACTAGGTCCGCTAAAATAGGAGACAGAGGGGAGCCCATAGGGCTGCCAAAGACTTGTTCGTAATGTAATCCACCAAAACCAAAACTTGTGGAAGACAGAATGGAATCGATAGCAAATAAAAATTGTTGCATGTTGAATTTAGTTGCTCTCTCGATGTGTTGCCAACGTGATTCGATGGCTTTAAATATCAATTCTTTAGAGATGTTATTGTATAAGGCTGTGACATCAAGAGAGAGTAACACATCGTCAGGGTGAATGTGTGTGTTTTTTATGATATTCGCGAACGTCCAACTATCTTTAACGTGTGATTTTGGCTTTGGTAGTGACTTCTCCAAGATTTCATGTAAGAATCTAGCGATGCTGTATGACGGACTTCCTGATGCCGATACAATGATGCGTAAAGGAGAGCCACTTTTATGGATCTTTGGCAGCCCGTAGCATCTTGAAAGATTTCCATTCGTGCATCTTAGATTTTTGTAAGTGTATTCGTCAATGATGTGGTTGTTCCTCCAACTATTTAAAAGATCTTTCATTTTTGTTTCTACGGATTTTGTTGGGTCTTTTTTTAATTTTTTATAAGTAGTTTCGTCACTTAACAAAGTTTCCATGCGTTTTTTGTAATCGCCGCGATCCATAATAACAGTTACTTGGCCCTTGTCGGCTTTGGTTACAAACAAATCAGGATTATGACGTAAAAATTCTCTTGCTATATTAAAGTCTCTAAGGATGTATCTATCTATTGTATTCATATGTCTGTCCGTGCACAAGAACTTTGTTAAGGCATTGCAAACAGAGTTGCGAGTTGCGTTCTGAACGTTATTGCTTAGTCTACTGCAGCAGCTTTCGACGTTCTTGATAATGCCAACTGCGGTTTGTATACGGTTTTTCGGGTCTTTTTTGTTAAATGGAAGGGCAAAATTGTCACCCAAACTTAAAAAGCTTAATATTGAATTCGGAACTCTTTTTCCGCTGATGTTTCTGATCCATTTTGAGGTATCGATGTTAGATAGAAAGTCGTTGGTGTTATTCCGTCTCTTTAAAATGTTGTTAAATTTGTCTATAGATTTATGTTTGCAATTGCGATTGTATCTGTCAATATTATTTTTGTTGTCATTAAAATTATTTTGTTGTCATTAATTGCTATCGATTCCATTCTGTCTTCCACAAATTTTGGTTTTGGTGGATTACATTACGAACAAGTCTTTGGCAGCCCTATGGGCTCCCCTCTGTCTCCTATTTTAGCGGACCTAGTGATGGACGACCTCGAAACCCATTCCTTGAACTTATTAGATTTCACAGTCCCTATATACTACAGATATGTCGATGATATTTTTATGGTCGTTCCAAAAACTAAAATTCACACTGTTGTTAATGTGTTCAATGACTACCACCCGAGAATAAAATTCACCCACGAAATTGAAAAAAATTCCTCCATTGCCTTCCTAGACACCATAGTCATCCGACAAAACAACCTCCTCATCACAAATTGGTATCGAAAACCCACTTTCTCAGGACGATACATTAATTATTTCTCAAACCATCCTTTCAAATACAAGAAAAACTCCATAATTAATTTAGTAGACAGGGCCATCCTACTTTCCGACACTCAATTCCATAATAATAATATTAACATAGTTAAAAAGATCCTTCACAACAATTGCTTCCCCACACACATCATAAATAAGTTTGTTAAAAAACGGTTATACTCACTCCGCAATCAACTTGACAATGATTCCTCTCTCAATCACAATACCTTTGATTGTAGAAATTGCATCCTCATCCCATATACCAAAAACTTGGGTGAGAACATTGAACGCACAATACGAAACACAAATTTAAATGTCATATTCACTGTTTCCAACAAATTAAATTCGATTATAAAAAATGGTAAAGACACACTCGATGCTGCCAAACAGACTGAATTAGTCAATAAGTTGGATTGCTCTAATTGCAATGCATGCTATACCGGTCAAACCAAAAGACATCTAGGTACTCGAATAAAAGAACATAGTTATGATATTAAAAAACACCCATCCAATCATTCAGTAATCAGCAGTCATCGGGTGTCTCATTCCCATGAATTCGACTGGAAAAATCCTGAAATTCTTTATAAGGAAAATCAATTGTTAAAAATGGTAAAGACACACTCGATGCTGCCAAACAGACTGAATTAGTCTATAAGTTGGATTGCTCTAATTGCAATGCATGCTATATCGGTCAAACCAAAAGACATCTAGGTACTCGAATAAAAGAACATAGTTATGATATTAAAAAACACCCATCCAATCATTCAGTAGTCAGCACGTCATCGGGTGTCTCATTCCCATGAATTCGACTGGAAAAATCCTGAAATTCTTTATAAGGAAAATCACACAAAAAAGCGTGAAATTGCCGAAATGGTTTTCATAAAGAAATGCAGTTCTGCGATAAATCTACAGAGAGACACAGAAAATTTGTCAGCGTTATATGATCGTCTCATTGACATTGTATAATTCTCTACGACTATGCGAAATTTCACGTCACTTATTATTCAGCATTGTTGCGTTACAGCTGATAGCACGCCTCGCCCCCCCCCCGTACCGCTTTTGTTTATTTTTATGTTATGACTCCTTTAACAATTTTCATACCTAATCATTTAGTCTGTTTTTAACGGCCATGAACAGTTGACGCGTATTGAATTGCTAGACATTTTTAACATCTTACTTTTTAATTTTATATTATAATGTAATTCCCGAGTCACACGCTTAAATTGTAAGTAATAATCTTGATAATCTATATATATTTGTAACACATCTTTACTGTATTGTTTCCTTCTTTTATTATATTGACAGATACACTTGAAAAGGACCAAATCTTATGGTCGAAACGTTGTGATCTTTAATAAATGTATCAATTGCCAGTTTGCACGTCAATTATTACCTTATTTCCTGAGTTTTGATATCACTGGCGAAGAGAAGATCAGTACAAAATTACCTTTTCAAAAAAAGGTAAAAAAAAGGTGCCAAATGTACGCGCAGATATACGAGATATAATTATGAATAATACTACAAAATGCATGATATCAGTACAAAATTACCTTTTTAAAAAAAGGCGCCAAGTGTACGTACAAAAACGGACCTCATTACAAAACTATTTGTATATATATATTTACTGTATAACATTTAAATTAAATAAAAAAATATTGCAAAAAATTTGGCGCTGCTATACCAGAAATATTTGTAAGTAATTTAAATGTGTTGTTTAACGTAAACGTTAAAATTTACACAATACACAATACATTTATACATTTACTGTACTATTTGTCTATATATAGGTATTTTTAATATACTTAAAAAGATATGATGTGTCAAAAAATGACACCAAGTAGGAATAAATCTCTCAATTGTTGTGTATATACACATGTATATAGCAGCGCCAAATTTTTTGCAATATTTTTTTATTTAATTTAAATGTTATACAGTAAATATATATATACAAATAGTTTTGTAATGAGGTCCGTTTTTGTACGTACACTTGGCGCCTTTTTTTAAAAAGGTAATTTTGTACTGATATCATGCATTTTGTAGTATTATTCATAATTATATCTCGTATATCTGCGCGTACATTTGGCACCTTTTTTTTACCTTTTTTTGAAAAGGTAATTTTGTACTGATATCACGCATTTTGTAGTATTATTTATATTATTTTAAACTATAAAAGAATATATTACTTATTATCAATTTTTTCTAAAAGTAAAATATAAATATCTTTTGCGCCTCTAGGCCAGTGCTTTTTTCTAACCTGCGTATCATTATTTTCAATCCAAACGCTAGATGTTCCTTCTCTACACATATTTGTAACATACATTTTTATAAGAAAAATATTGTTGCGCCCGCGTCCGGTCATCCGGTACGCAGTGAAGATGCGTACCGGAGGACGTTTCTCGTTCGACGCCTGTTTACGCGTTGCTAGGCGCGTTGTTGTGGACGAGCTGTCAAACCATTACGACGCGCGATTTATTGAACGCATGCAGAGCCACATTGTGGTGGAAAAGCGAAAAGTACATTTCCTCACCCCTACCTCATCACTCCGCTCACCGACAATGTCGATGACGACGTTTCTTAAATGAAAATTTTCAGATCTCAACTTTGCATCGCAATATCTCAGCTTATAGGACACGTAGCCAAAAAATAAAAACAGTTTTGTTATGAAAATCGAACCCAAGCTATCGATTGAGTCTACTTAGAAGTCGATCGGTTCAGCGGTTGTCGAGATCTGATAATCTGAGGGTCTTGCAACTCTCCGACTCGCGTAAATATACACGGCCGGTCTCGCTGCGCTACATTTGGCACCGAGACACTACCGTGTCTCTTGATTATTCATATATTTACATATTACTCTCTGTATTCAGATATACATTTGTACCGTCAGTTAATAAATTCTGGACAATTGTATATTAATAAAAATAAACACATCAATCGACTTGTTCAAGATTGATTAAGATTCTAAAACTATGAAATTTATTTACTACATAAAAAGTTTAATAAAATTACTGAAAATATTAAAAAATATATCTTTTTTGTGCTTTACTGATTAAAATCCAAATATTACGAACCACCAGTATGTAAACAACAGTATGTAAGTGTACTTAACATATATTTTCCTTAATTATTCTGTCTTTACCATTTTTTAAAAATAAAATAAAAATACAAACGTCAGTAGCGAAAATATTTAAAAAGCTAAAAAATTTTTTAAAAATATGTTGAAATTAAATATGTTGATAAAATGACATTTGCAATCGATCGAGCAGATCACTCAATAAGAGACAAAATAGATCGAACACTTTCTTCTTATTTTAACAATCAATAAATAATCGTAAATTTAATTTTATAATAAAATCAGAAAAACAGATTAAAAATTAGAATACATATTATAATACTGTACAAATTAATAGAAATATGGTCACGTACAACTTTTGTGTTTTATTATAAAATAGGTCGACCATTCAACTTATTATCAGCAAAGATGGTCATATTTCATATCAAGGATATATTTTGATAAAAAAATGGAGAAAATTATAAAAAACGTTAATTTTATTTTTTGCTTTGTTTCTATTAAGTTGCAGTACTGTATGTAATTTTACGGTAATTTATCGTCACCGCTAAAGGAAAGTGTTTGGATTATTTTACAGATTTGTCTGATCGATTGCAAGTGTCATTTCATGGATATACCTTTCTACATATTTTGCAAGAATCTATGGCATACATTTTTTGTTTTTGAGGTTATTAATCAAGAATTCCACAACAATATTCAATATTTAATTTTCAACAATATTCTTCTTCATATACATTCCAAAGATTAGTAAAAGTTGACTTTTTAACAACTTGTAAAAATTGTCATCTGATTTCTGAATTAACGTATATAGTTTATGGTATATCAAAGAAATTTGCTAGTTGCAAAACGTTTGCGATCCAATCAGTCTCAAGCTAGCTCGACGCTGATTAAATTACAAATGCATTGTAGAAGTTATAAAGTTTTAAATTCTACATAGTGTTGCTATGCATCCGCTCTGGTCACCCGGTGTGCTTCGCGTCACGGAGTGCTCCCCGGCAACGAGCCGTCGTTTGTCAACCAACGATCGGTGGATTAACGCCTGGTCCGTCTTATCGTACGGACGTGTTTTCTGTAACTCGGCTTTTCAATAAAGAGTTCCCTTTACATAAAACCGGAGTGCTTATTTCCGCCTCGGCGGGGTGTGCCGCTAGAGAGAGTGTGTTTGTGTATTAGTGTTTTCCGGCGCGAACGTGCAACAATATATTTGTACTTTTAATTATTAACAATGATTTAAAATTCCTAAGTAAATAACATTTTAGTTTTTGTGCCAAAAATCAACAACAGATTTCAATTGGATTTTTTTATAAATAAGAGTAGATTTATGAAATATATATATTTTTTAAAAAGTTTTTTTTAAATTTTGTAATACGGTTGAAGCCATACAATCTCTCTCAAGTTATAAAGTTATTAAAATTTAAAATATCTCTATTAGTATTGTCAAACGTTTTTTTAAATAACTTGCTAGTAATACTTTATAGTACAATTTTATTTTATTTATAACTTGTACATTATGGAAAACTACTACTTATTATATAAATAATACTACTTATTACATAAATAAAACATTACATTTAGCAAAATGTACTATTTATTATAAATATGTGTTTATAATTATATATATATTAAATACAGTATAATTGTGTTATAATATAAATGTAATATAGAAATGTAAATGCAGAAATAGAAATGTAAAATAAGAAGAAAGTTAAAGTCTTAGCAAAATGGCTGATTTATAATTTCAAGACAAAAAAAATAAAATAAATAAATCAAACTGTGAAATACAACCTTATTAATATTAAGCATATTAAGTGATATTAAATGAATGCTAAACAATTGCCATTAATTTCTAATCATACGACATTAATTTCTAGCTTATATTTAATTCTAGCGTAAATTTAATTCATACATAATTCTACTTTTCTTAATGTTGCTTAATTCAACTCCAGTTTCTATTACATCAAGTATGGCATTTTGAATGTATTAAAACTTGAAACTTATGGTATTTTCTAAATATCTGTCATAGATAAACAGTCTAATAAAATGCAAAACCAAACTTTTAAAAAACTCATTCTATGGCCATTCTAATTGAGGATAAATAAAAATTATAATTTTTTTTAAGTTCTGTAAGATGATCATTATTTCTAAATGGAATCATCACATGCGGATGAATTGCATATATCGCATCTACTATAATATGAGTATCAAAGGGAAAATATTTATTAGGCATCTCAATACAATTAACAAGTGTAGAATTTCTGAATACTCTCGCATTGTGTACAAAATCAACATGCTCTGTATAGCAATGTGTGAACACAGATTTTGCATTACATACGGCTTGCAAGTGAATAGTGTGATATTGTTTCCTGCAAATATATGAAGTAACATCTTCATTTGGAGCAGTAATTTTGATGTGCGATCTATCGAAACATCCAATTACATTAGGAAAAATTTCTTATTTTTAAAAATTCCTCAATGGTACAATTTAGTGCATCACTTTATCGTACTAAAATATTTATACTTTTTATAAAGATAATTTATTTATTTTTTTATTTATTTATGAAGTACTAAATAATAAGGTAAAAGTTCATATTCACAGACCCCCCTCCGATGACCTTGACCTTGACATATATTGTCAAGGTCAACCCCCTGAGTGACCTTCAGAAGGTTTTAGCCGTCGCTCGTTTTTTATTAAAAAGTTATTAACAAAAAAAGATTTGAAAAATAGCGAATTGGAACACATCCACACGCACACACATACACCCCAACTTTGACATATGTTGTCAAGGTCATCCTTCTGAGTGACCTTCGGAAGCTTTTAGTCCTCGGTCACTGCTCGTTAAAAAGTTATGAACAAAAGAAGTTTGAAAAATTTGGCACTTATTTTGAATACACATTTACACATTTACCGCCAATGATCAATGAACAAAAGAACTTTCACCACATTGTGTCTGTATATGGCATTCCTACTATTGTTGATATTTTTATGATTTTGAAACGGAATCCGAAAGTAAACTAATATACGATAGATTTTCGTACAGATAACATTCTGATAATTTGTCTTAAAATGAAACCTCACTTCGCATTGAAAAGTATACGCGTGGAGGCAGTGTGTTCCGCCCCCCCTACGGGGGGGCTCCACTACTGAAAAACTACACACATAGGTGTGCGTGGAACTCGCTTCGCGTGGAAAGTTGCGGGTTCTACATGGGTTTACAACTTTCCACGCGAAGCGAGTTCCACGCACACCTATGTGTGTAGTTTTTCAGTAGTGGAGCCCCCCCGTAGGGGGGGCGGAACACACTGTTTCCACGCGTACACTTTTTAATGCAAAGTGAGGTACCACATGGGTTTGCAATTTGCCATGCGAAGCTAAGTTTTGCATGTCTGTGTGTGTTTCAAATTCATTATTTTCCAAATTTTTTTTGTTAATAACTTTTTAATAAAAAACGAGCGACGGCTAAAACCTTCTGAAGGTCACTCAGGGGGTTGACCTTGACAATATATGTCAAGGTCAAGGTCATCGGAGGGGGGTCTGTGAATATGAACTTTTACCAATAATAAAGTAAAATAAATCAAGATTTATTAATTTTATGTAATTTTCATTCAATCAAATCATTCATTCACTTCAACATACTTAAGTGGGACTTGGTTTACATCGAATTCTTCAACTCATCTCTCTATTCCTCGTCTCATTACACATTCTTCGTCTATTTTTAATCTTTCAACAAAGAGCTATGAGAAACACACAAACAGCTATTTGTATAAAAAGTTTTTGTATAGAGTTAAGTGGTTTTGTATATCATTGGGCCGACAACCGCATCGATAATTGCTTCGTAAGTATGCTTGTGTAACATTCTTTAGGATCCAATAAGCTTCTTAGCAGCGATGTTGAAAAATTCTGGATCAAATTTCTCCATTCTGTTAATCTTACTGATAAAGTATGTCACAATTTATAAAAGGAATTAATTTTATATAAATATAAATATTTACTTCTTTCTACATTAAGAATGACAAATACATCAACATAACTTCAAAAAAATTCATCGGATTTTGACATAAGCCTTGAGCAAAATAATCTTAAAAGTATACATTATTTTTTCAAATAAAAAGGTATTAATATTTTTTTTACCTTCTAGACTTGTCTAATCTCTTAATTCCAATCTATGCAGAATAAAGATTTCTGATGAAATCTTTTCAATGAGACAATTAATAAGAAAAATGAAAATATTCCCAAAATATTGTATTTTTAAATATTTCCAAAAATATTGTATTAAATATTAAATTAAATTCTGGTTTGAAAATTTGTAAAACTTTGATATTATGTTTTAATATTTTAATAAACTTTAACTATATAAATAAATCTGGTATCTCTCTTTAAAAAATTTATCACAATAGCTTCAGAAATAAGATTATACAGTTAACATTTATTTCATGTACATATGAAATTATCATATTCATTAAATGTCAAAGTGTACCAGATGTTTTAAAAATATGAATGCCGGAATACATAATGCTAAACAGACATAACATGTAAAATTATTGTCTTTTTGTGAAAAATAAAAAATATAAAAATTTTTAAGAAAGCAGTTTTTAACATTGTAACTCTGCGAATATTCTTCTTTTAATGACTTTTCTGGATTCCAATTATCTGTTTTTACATCTACATTTTACGGCATCTTATATAGTATATCGAAATCCAATCGAAAAATTTTTATTGGAATTTTTTTGTTATACACGTTTTTTGTTATAATGCGTATTTTTAAAGAGTTTTAAATAGCAGTTCTAAATACATTTTATCCTGTATATAATATATATAATAAAACTTCTCTCCCTTCCTCCCCCTTTCTTTCTTCCTTTCATTCTCTAACGTTTTTGCCCTCTTTTATCACTCTTATTATATTTCTTTCTTTATACGTGATTGTTGACTATATTTTTTTCTCTAATCACAATTCTTCTCTATTGACATACACATATTGTATATATTATACAACACGTATACACATATTGTATTATATTATCTTCTGCTCATTCTTCATTAATAGTTGATATAATTTTATCGTTGTTCATCACTGTGATATGAGTACCTTCCACGTAATGAATTTGTATTTTACCATCGGTAACCTGAAAGAAAGTTATTTGTTATAAATTTACTTTAAAAAGACTCTTATGTCAAAAACTTTTATTAAAATTGTATCTACCTTATGCAGACCATAATCTTCTTCAGTAAAAGAAATAATCGGAAATGTGGGTTTTAGCAATGTTATAGGTGTTTTAAGTCGGGGTAATGAAGATATATCATAATCTTGTATAGCAATTATATGATTATAAATTGTCAAACATATAAGTTTTTGATTTTCGATGGTCACTTTTAACTCTTTCGGAAAGTACACATAAAATATTTTTAATTTCTCATCCCATGTGTTACATTTATTCAGCTCTAACAAAAACTGTAAATAACAATATTTGCACTTTGTAATAAAAAATATGATAAATTAAAAATATCTTTATTTCACTCATACAAAAATTTATTGGAAATTTATTGGATTCTTGAAACAATGAAAAAATTTATCTTGTTATTCTTGTTTATTATGTTAAAATCCTTAAATTTTTCTATAATTAATAATACCCATTTATTGTGTTTCTTAGCATTAAAAATTTAATACTATTATTATTATTAATACTATTATCATTTACTTTATCGTGTATCTTTAAATGATAAATAATATTCTAATAGTGATAACAAACGAATTATTAATTTGGCATATTCATCAAAGATATTATTCAGTTATTAGCCTTTTAGTTGTTGTATTTAGAGAACATTGTTTATTTTTATAAGATTTTTATAACAACCACACACACACACGCGCGCGCGCACGTACGGGCACGCACAAAATAAAATAAACATTTTGTTTTATATTTTAAAGTTTAAAATTCATATTTTTAAGAAATATTAAAATTTACAAAAATTTAATTTATATTAAATAGTTCTTACAGTAAAATATCAAAAAAAATTTTTTATACTAACCATTTCTTCGTTAACTGTGGTATATGTTTTCAATATTCTAAGTAATATTATATTTTGTAACTCTTCTTGTGAAGAAAAAACTATGTATCGACTAACCGACAATTTTATTTGGTCAGGAGCTCCATCTATTAATATTAACCGTCCTGAGAAATTATTAGCTTCTAATAATCTTGCTAATTCGATGGCAATTAAGGCTCCAAATGAATAACCCACTATTAAAAATTCCTTTCGATCTTTCATTTTCTTCAACATATGCTAAATAAATGTAAATGTATGATATGAAAGGTAGTAATATGAAAGATTTGTAACTATTAAATATTACTTTATGTATATAAATTATAAATTATTTACTTATGTATATAGATTACAAAAAAATAATCAAAATAAGAGGTTCAAAGAATTCAAAACTTCTTACAGGCAGTAAATAAACAGCTGACTTTATCACTGAATGACTTTCGTCGGGAATATTAAGTACACCATGTTGCAAACACGTTGCTGGAGATTTAATTCCCGATGCTATAGATTTATATACACTAGAACATCCATCGATTCCTGGTATTAGAAATATATCCCCTCGATCAACCTCCTTCTTTGTATCAAGTTCTACAAGAATATCTGGAGACAAATCTGAATCCTGAATTATTCGAATCAGCATATCCAAACTTTCCGAATTACTTGTATCAATTTTATTTGTGTCATGTATCTTTTCTTGTTTAGTTGTTATTGTCATTTGGTTGAGTTTAGCAAAATTTAAGGCTCTGACATCTTGTGTTGTCAAAAAGGTATCAAATTCTCTTTCCAACGTTTGTTTAATTTCAACTGCCATCATCGAATCCATACCCATTTCGGCCAGTGGAACGTTTGGTGGTACTGTGTTTATGTTCTTCAATCCTATTTTTTAATTAAGAATTATATATTTAAATAAAGTTTATGCCTCTCTATTTAAGTTTTTAAACTCATATAGCAATAAAAATTCTAATTACACTCAAAGTGTCATGTACTTTATGAGTTCATATACTCAATTATTTTAATTCATTGTCATTGGGAACATTCTTAATTATTTATTGTAAATAGCACAAAATACATTTTCCAGAATTTTGAAAATTTTTAAAAAGTTTTCGAATATTGCAAATTGCTAAAAAAACATTGAAATAATGTAAAGGACATAAACGGAGAATCGTTCGATTTTACTTCTTTTCATAGCATTATATTTAATTTCCATTGCTTAGCATTGTATAAATTTGCTTACCCATGATATGAGCAACAGTTTCAAAAATATTCATTGATCCGCCAATTTTTGCTTTTTCAGCAACAACTATACTGCTTACGACAGGTCGGTCTTGTAATAAGAATACATTTAATGTGTCCAAGCAGGAGGATATTTGTTGTTGCAATGTGCCTCCAATAACAAGCTTTTTGTTGTCTTCTTGCATATCTGCAACTAGTCCAACGTCACCAATAGCACCCCATTGTATAGCTAAACCATGTAATCCTTCTTTCATTCTGTTTTCGCAAATTCTCTCCATTACGGAATTAGCCATCCCATAATTTGTCTGGCCCGCGTTTCCTCTTCCACATGAAATAGAGGAAAAAACGACAAAATGTCGAAGTTGTAAACAGATTTTTCTCGACAATTCGTCCATTTTCTTTGTTAGCCATGCTTTTGATTTGAATGAATCTTCGAATGTTTGTGGTGATTGGTTCTCGAATACACAATCTTTTAACACAACGGCAAGATTAAATATAGCGTCCACTGGTGCCTTTTTTTCAGCAAGTTTTATTATAGATTCACAGTCTTTATGTTTCATAGTATCATGGACTTTAATGATCTGGACATCCACGCCATAAGATCGCCACAACCTTACTCTCGATTGCTGATAACCTGTGCTAATTCCAGTTCGAGATGTCAAAATCAGATTTTTTGCACCTCGGAGAGTCAACCAGTCTGCTAGTTCTAAACCAAAACCACCTAGTCCACCAATTAAAAAATAGGATTGAAGAACATAAACACAGTACCACCAAACGTTCCACTGGCCGAAATGGGTATGGATTCGATGATGGCAGTTGAAATTAAACAAACGTTGGAAAGAGAATTTGATACCTTTTTGACAACACAAGATGTCAGAGCCTTAAATTTTGCTAAACTCAACCAAATGACAATAACAACTAAACAAGAAAAGATACATGACACAAATAAAATTGATACAAGTAATTCGGAAAGTTTGGATATGCTGATTCGAATAATTCAGGATTCAGATTTGTCTCCAGATATTCTTGTAGAACTTGATACAAAGAAGGAGGTTGATCGAGGGGATATATTTCTAATACCAGGAATCGATGGATGTTCTAGTGTATATAAATCTATAGCATCGGGAATTAAATCTCCAGCAACGTGTTTGCAACATGGTGTACTTAATATTCCCGACGAAAGTCATTCAGTGATAAAGTCAGCTGTTTATTTACTGCCTGTAAGAAGTTTTGAATTCTTTGAACCTCTTATTTTGATTATTTTTTTGTAATCTATATACATAAGTAAATAATTTATAATTTATATACATAAAGTAATATTTAATAGTTACAAATCTTTCATATTACTACCTTTCATATCATACATTTACATTTATTTAGCATATGTTGAAGAAAATGAAAGATCGAAAGGAATTTTTAATAGTGGGTTATTCATTTGGAGCCTTAATTGCCATCGAATTAGCAAGATTATTAGAAACTAATAATTTCTCAGGACGGTTAATATTAATAGATGGAGCTCCTGACCAAATAAAATTGTCGGTTAGTCGATACATAGTTTTTTCTTCACAAGAAGAGTTACAAAATATAATATTACTTAGAATATTGAAAACATATACCACAGTTAACGAAGAAATGGTTAGTATAAAAAATTTTTTTTGATATTTTACTGTAAGAACTATTTAATATAAATTAAATTTTTGTAAATTTTAATATTTCTTAAAAATATGAATTTTAAACTTTAAAATATAAAACAAAATGTTTATTTTATTTTGTGCGTGCCCGTACGTGCGCGCGCGCGTGTGTGTGTGTGGTTGTTATAAAAATCTTATAAAAATAAACGATGTTCTCTAAATACAACAACTAAAAGGCTAATAACTGAATAATATCTTTGATGAATATGCCAAATTAATAATTCGTTTGTTATCACTATTAGAATATTATTTATCATTTAAAGATACACGATAAAGTAAATGATAATAGTATTAATAATAATAATAGTATTAAATTTTTAATGCTAAGAAACACAATAAATGGGTATTATTAATTATAGAAAAATTTAAGGATTTTAACATAATAAACAAGAATAACAAGATAAATTTTTTCATTGTTTCAAGAATCCAATAAATTTCCAATAAATTTTTGTATGAGTGAAATAAAGATATTTTTAATTTATCATATTTTTATTACAAAGTGCAAATATTGTTATTTACAGTTTTTGTTAGAGCTGAATAAATGTAACACATGGGATGAGAAATTAAAAGTATTTCATGTGTACTTTCCAAAAGAGTTAAAAGTGACCATCGAAAATCAAAAACTTATATGTTTGACAATTTATAATCATATAATTGCTATACAAGATTATGATATATCTTCATTACCCCGACTTAAAACACCTATAACATTGCTAAAACCCCATTTCCGATTGTTTCTTTTACTGAAGAAGATTATGGTCTGCATAAGGTAGATACAATTTCAATAAAAGTCTTTGACATAAGAGTCTTTTTAAAGTAAATTTATAACAAATAACTTTCTTTCAGGTTACCGATGGTAAAATACAAATTCATTACGTGGAAGGTACTCATATCACAGTGATGAACAACGATAAAATTATATCAACTATTAATGAAGAATGAGCAGAAGATAATATAATACAATATGTGTATACGTGTTGTATAATATATACAATATGTGTATGTCAATAGAGAAGAATTGTGATTAGAGAAAAAAATATAGTCAACAATCACGTATAAAGAAAGAAATATAATAAGAGTGATAAAAGAGGGCAAAAACGTTAGAGAATGAAAGGAAGAAAGAAAGGGGGAGGAAGGAGAGAAGTTTTATTATATATATTATATACAGGATAAATGTATTTAGAACTGCTATTTAAAACTCTTTAAAAATACGCATTATAACAAAAACGTGTATAACAAAAAAATTCAATAAAAATTTTTCGATTAGTTCGATATACTATATAAGATGCCGTAAAATGTAGATGTAAAAACAGATAATTGGAATCCAGAAAAGTCATTAAAGAAGAATATTCGCAGAGTTACAATGTTAAAACTGCTTTCTTAAAATTTTATATTTTTTATTTTTCACAAAAAGACAATAATTTTACATGTTATGTCTGTTTAGCATTATGTATTTGGGCATTCATATTTTTAAAACATCTGGTACACTTTAATATTTAATGAATATGATAATTTCATATGTACATGAAATAAATGTTAACTGTATAATCTTATTTCTGAAGCTATTGTGATAAATTTTTTAAAGAGAGATACCAGATTTATTTATATAGTTAAAGTTTATTAAAATATTAAAACATAATATCAAAGTTTTACAAATTTTCAAACCAGAATTTAATTTAATATTTAATACAATATTTTTGGAAATATTTAAAAATACAATATTTTGGGAATATTTTCATTTTTCTTATTAATTGTCTCATTGAAAAGATTTCATCAGAAATCTTTTACTGCATAGATTGGAATTAAGAGACAAGTTTAGAAGGTAAAAAAAATATTAATACCTTTTTATTTGAAAAAATAATGTATACTTTTAAGATTATTTTGCTCAAGGCTTATGTCAAAATCCGATGAATTTTTTTGAAGTTATGTTGATGTATTTGTCATTCTTAATGTAGAAAGAAGTAAATATTTATATTTATATAAAATTAATTCCTTTTATAAATTGTGACATACTTTATCAGTAAGATTAACAGAATGGAGAAATTTGATCCAGAATTTTTCAACATCGCTGCTAAGAAGCTTATTGGATCCTAAAGAATGTTACACAAGCATACTTACGAAGCAATTATCGATGCGGTTGTCGGCCCAATGATATACAAAACCACTTAACTCTATACAAAAACTTTTTATACAAATAGCTGTTTGTGTGTTTCTCATAGCTCTTTGTTGAAAGATTAAAAATAGACGAAGAACGTGTAATGAGACGAGGAATAGAGAGATGAGTTGAAGAATTCGATGTAAACCAAGTCCCACTTAAGTATGTTGAAGTGAATGAATGATTTGATTGAATGAAAATTACATAAAATTAATAAATCTTGATTTATTTTACTTTATTATTCAGTACTTCA
>CABEGB010000152.1:0-56734 GCA_901521435.1 Crematogaster levior
CAGTGTTGTGTAAGTAGTGTTGAAAAATTAGAAAAATAAAGTGACAATTAGGACCATAGAGATTAAATCTATCCAAGATGAGAAAAATTTGTTTGAAGCAAAAGCTTGGAAATTTTTGTCGAACAATCTGCTAAAAAGTTTTTTTTTTTTACAGAATTATGAAATTTCTACCGTTGAAGGCGGAGCAAACGCTAGTCATTGTAATAGTAAGAGCAAGTAAGGTTTATAGCAGGTGTATTAGATTATGTGGCTAATCGTAGTCACGATGATCCGTTTGTTATATTGAAAGATTCAATTCAATGGGTAGTACAGAAGGCCCTGTTTATCGTGACATTCCGCCGTAACTTGTCCCGGCGTATTAGAGCCAAATGCAGTTATTCTTTTACGTGATGTAGGATTACTAAAAACTGCAACATATTTAGTAACGAATAAATATTATATTTAAGTGTCTCTAGTAAACTTACTGGCCGTATATTCGGATATAGGCCGGATTGTAAGTACATCTTTTATGGAAAGTCTTTCGTCGCATACTTCAAACATTGAATTAAATAGGATTAATGATTGTACGTCAGTACGTCCCTGTGTCCTGTCTTATCCTGTGTCCTGTACCAGAGACACTATCCTCCGAGTCTCGTCACAGTGCGCCGGCCTCGCAGTCGGTAGTCTGATACGGGCTTAAGTTTGTAAGTAATAGACCAATCAGGGATGAATCTGAAGAAAATAATCTACTGTGATTGGTCAATTTCTTAGAAACTTAATCCCGTAACAGGCTAACGACAGCCAACCGCGACAGCCGACACGCGTCGTCTGGCCAATCACAGCGAGGCATAAAAAGCACAGAGATATCAGATTGGCATGCGCAAAGACTGTCCGCTGTCCGTAAGAGAGAAACGGATGCGAAAAGTTCTTCCTGTCTCTTTCTAGCACCGAGCTCTGTGATTGGCTACATATTTAGCCGTCTGCTTAAGATTAGACCAATCTTGAAATTTATATCCCAGTTATCTCTCTATACTTGAAAATCGATAAGACTCAGCGATTGGTAAACTCGTATGTTTGAAAACGCTTTAAACCATCGCGGCGATCTCGAATTATTTTCAAGTTAACAGAATTTCCTTCCAGATTATGCAAAATTATGTTCGAAAGTGATGATTGAATTTTTGAAGTGAGTCTTTTAATCGTACGATTATATTGGTTATACTTGTCTGGTTTGTTTCTGTGGTTGTAATGTATTTACTCATATTGCAACTCGATTCGCACAGGTGACTCGGATAGAATATCTTTCAGTAGTATTATTCGTAAAATGAACACAAATTGACACATACTTATCCATCGTCATCTGGCATGTTTTCAACGACGGTAATATTGAGGAAGAAATCTCATTCTCGATGTTTCAAAAAGAACAACTTATCTGTCAAGCGTTAAAGTGTCAAGAATCGTGATAATTTATACTTAAAAGTGGATAAGACTCAACTATCGGTAAACTCGTAAGTCTGAAAACACTTTAACCATCGCGGCGATATCGAATTATTTTCAAATTAACAAAATTTCCTTTCAGTTTATGCAAAATTATGTTGGAAAATGATGATTGGATTTTTGAAATGACTCGTTTAATCGTACGATTATATTGGAACTTGTGATCTGGTTGTTCTGTGGCTAATGTTATTTACTCGTATTGCAACTGGATTCACACAGATGACTCAGGTAGGATATTTTTCAGTGGTGTTATTCATAAAACGGACACAATTTGACACATACTTATTTATTATCATCTAGCATGCTTTCAACAACGATAGTATTGAGGAGGAAATCTCATTCTCGACGTCGCAATGTCAAGAAGAACAACTGGTCTGTCAAGCGTCGTAAAGTGTCAAGAATCACAAGATTTTGCAATCATTCCCAATGAATAGTGAGTACTTTTGTTTATTGGCAATCGGAGTTAGATGCCGTAGCAAATGTGGAGGTTATCGATTCACCTTTCGAGAATGAAAACGCTGTATTTGGAGTAACCTAACCTGTTAATTGGTGATTTTCCAGAAAAATACTTCTCAGAGGAGACATTTGACTTTGCGAAAGAAATAGAGAATGAACCGTCCATCGGGAGCACGAAGAAAGATTCAATGTTTTCAGTGTCTAAAGTAGATGCAAAGTGTCGAAAGTGTTTGAGTGTGGAATGTCCAGAAAAAAGGAGTGTTCATGGAAGGACTCGAGAAAGAGATAAATTTGGTTGGAACGTTTCCTGGTCCAGCTGGCTTGATGCCAGACGTGAAAAACGATAATATCTCTGCTGCATCTTGTGTAAGCAGTGTTAAAAAATTAGTAAAAAATAAAATGGCAATTAAGCACACAGAGATTAAATCAATCCAAGATGAGAAAAATTTGTTTCAAGCAAAAGCTTGGAAATTTTTGTCGAACGATCTATCAAAAAGTTTTTTTGACAAAAATATGAAATTTTTATCGTTGAAGGCAAAGCAAATGCTAGTCATTATAACAGTACGAAAGTAAGGTTTATAGCAGGTGTATTAGATTGTGTGGATCATAGTCATCGGATCGATGATCCGTTTGTTATACTGAAAGATTCAACGGGTATATAGTACAGAAGGACCCTGTTCATCGTGACATTCCGCCGTAACTTGTCCCGGCGTATTAGAGCCAAATGCAGTTATTCTTTTACGTGATGTAGGATTACTAAAAACTGCAACATACTTAGTAAGGAATAAATATTATATTTAAGTGTCTCTAGTAAACTATATTCTGATATAGGCCGGATTGTATATCTTTTATAGAAAGTCTTTCGTCGCATACTTCAAAGATCATTGATCATTAAATAGGATTAATGATTGTACGTCAGTACATCCTGTGTCCTGTACCAGAGACACAGGGTGCTTTCCAGCAAGCCGCAGTGTAACACAGTGTCCACTAGTATGAGTGAGACACACTCATATATCTCACTAGATATACTGAGTGTGTCTCACTCACACTAGTGGACACTGTGTTACACTGCGGCTTGCTGGAAAGCACCCACAATCATCTAAGTCTCGTTACATTGCGCCGGCCTCGCAGTCGGTAGTCTGATACGAGCTTAAGTTTGTAACTAATAGACCAATCATAGATGAATGTGAAGAAAATAATCTACTATGATTGGTCAATTTCTTATATACTTAAGCCCGTATCGGGCTAAAGACAGCCAACCGCAACTGCCGACACTGCAGGTCTGACCAATCACAGCGAGGCATAAAAAACATAGAGATGTTAGATTGGCGTGCGCGAAGGCTGTCCGCTGTCCGTAAGAGAGAAACGGATGCGAAAAGTTCTCCCTGTCTCTTTCTAGCGCCGAAAGCTGTGATTGGCTACATATTTAGCCATCTGCTTAAGATTAGACCAATCTTGAAATTTACACCCCAGTTATCTCTCTATACTTGAAACTGGATAAGATTCAGCTATTGATAAACTCGTAAGTCTGAAAAGACTTTAACCATCGCGGCGATATCGAATTATTTCCAAATTAACAGAATTTTCCTCCAGATTATGCAAAATTATGTTGGAAAGTGAAGATTGGATTTTTGAAGTGACTCATTTAATCTTAGGATTATATTGGAACTTGTAATCTGGTTGTTCTGTGGCTAATGTTATTTACTTGTATTGCAACTCGATTCGCACAGATGACTGGGGTAGGATATTTTTCATTAGTGTTATTCCTAAAACAGACACAATTTGACACATACCTATCCATTATCATCTAGCATGCTTTCAATGACGATAATATTGAAGAGGAAATCTCATTCTCGATGTCGCAATGTCAAGAAGAAGAACTCAGGTCTGTCAAGAGTCCTAAAGTGTCAAGAATCACAAGATTTTGCAATCATTCCCAATGAATAGTGAGTACTTTTGTTTATTGGCAATGGGAGTTAGATGCCGTAGCGAATGTCGAGGTTAGCGATTCACTTTTCGAGAATGACAACGCTGCATTTGGAGTAACCTAACCTGTTAATTGGGGATTTTTCAGAAAAATACTTCTCAAGAGACATTTGACTTTGGGAAAGAAATAGAGAATGGATCCATGGGAGCACGAAGAAAGATTCAATGTTTTCAGTGTCTAAAGTAGATGCAAAGTGTCGAAAGTGTTTGAGTGTGGAATGTCCAGAAGAAAGGAGTGTTCACGGCTGAGAAAGGACTCCAGAAAGAGATAAATTTGGTTTCCTGATCCAGCTGGCTTGGTGCCAGAGGTGAAAAACGACAATATCTCTGCTGCATCTTGTGTAAGCAATGTTGAAAAATTAGAAAAAAAATAAAGTGGCAATTAGGCTCATAGAGATTAAATGAATCTAAGATGAGAAAAATTTGTTTGAAGCGAAAGCTTGGAAATTTTTGTCGAACGATCTGCCAAAAAGTTTTTTTTTACAGGATTATGAAATTTCTACCGTTGAAGGCGAAGCAAATGCTAGTTATTGTAATAGTAGGAGAGTAATGTTTATAGCAGGTGTATTAGATTATGTTGATCATAATCATGATGATCCGTTTGTTGTATTGAAATATTCAACGGGTATATAGTACAGAAGGCCCTGTTCATCGTGACATTCCGCCGTAACTTGTCCCGGCGTATTGGAGCCAAATGCAGTTATTTTTTTACGTAATGTAGGATTATTAAAAACTGCAACATATTTAGTAACGAATAAATATTATATTTAAGTGTCTCTCGTAATCTTACTGGCCGTATATTCGAATATAGACCGGATTGTATATACATTTTTTATGGAAAGTCTTTCATCGTATACTTCAAACATTGAATTATATAGGATTAATGATTGTACGTTAGCACGTCCTGTGTCCCGTCCTGTACCAGAGACACTAGCCGCTGAGTCTCGTCACAGTGCGCCGGCCTCGCAGTCGGTAGCCTGATACGGGCTTAAGTTTGTAAGTAGTAAACCAATCACGGAAGAACGTGAAGAAAATAATCTACTGTGATTGGTCAATTATTTACAAACTTAAGCCCGTATCAGGCTAACGACAGCCAACCGCGACTGCCAACACGCGTCGTCTGACCAATCACAGCGAGGCATAAAAAGCATGGAGATATTAGATTGGCGTGCGCAATTGCTGTACGCTGTTCGTAAGAGAAACGGATGCGAAAAGTTCTTCCTGTCTTTTTCTAGCGCCGATATATCGGTATACAAAAATCATAAAAAGAAATTTTATCACTTTATCGTAAGTAATAAATAATACTGATATGCAATTCAATTATTATTTTTATATATATATATATATACAGGGTGTTCCAGAACTGGCGGAAAAGTTTTTAATAACAGATTTTTTATAAGATTCTAAGTCGAAAAGTCCTGTACCAAAAAGTGATCCGATGAATAGAATTTGAATGGTGAGGCATTAAAGTTGACGTATGGAAGTGCATGAAATTTGCGCGGTCAGGATCGGCGCAACCGAGTTCGGCATATGTTCCACTCATGACTCGTATACCGCGACGATTTGTGTTTCTCATTATTCTACATTATTCCGCTATTCGTAAAATGAATTTTCTAATCATCTTATTAATAATGATAGTTATCTTTATTAATTAATAATTATGTATTTTGATTACGAACTTATTGCAGTTTTTACACATGAGATATGCGGGATATTCATTACATTAACTTAACAAGAGACAAATTTAAAATAATTAATCAATAAATAATTGGTCATAATTTTAATTTTTTTTAAATGCCCACCATTCACTGCAATGCATAGACGTGCACGTTTTATTACATTTTGATACGCTCTTTCGATCATATCTTCTATGATATAGCCTAAAGATCAGAGATCGGCAAAAAATTAATAATAAATATTATTTAATTATTTAATTAATTATTTATCAGAAAATAATAGTTTTCGATTAACTAATAATCGAGACAAAAAATTATTTAATTACTTTATTAATCATTAATCCAAACTGAGAAATCTTTTGTTACTTGATTAACTGGTAATCAGAATGAAATAATTTCAATTACTTTTGTCAATCATTAATCGGAACTGAGAAATTTTAGAGAATAAATCAATAATAAATAATTAAAAAATTTTATGTGAATAATATTGAAATAAAATATCAAAAGAATATGTAAAACTTTAAATACGTATTTCTAATAAAATAACGGAAATAACATTAATAATTTTTTATTTATTTAAGAAGAATTGTTACAATTTTTATAAATAAAACCAATCATAACAAATGTTCAAAATGCCCACCATTTACTGCAATGCATAGACGTGCACGTTTTATTACATTTTGAAAAAAAAAAAAAACGTGCACGTCTATGCATTGCAGTGAATGGTGGGCATTTAAAAAAAATTAAAATTATGACCAATTATTTATTGATTAATTATTTTAAATTTGTCTCTTGTTAAGTTAATGTAATGAATATCCCGCATATCTCATGTGTAAAAACTGCAATAAGTTCGTAATCAAAATACATAATTATTAATTAATAAAGATAACTATCATTATTAATAAGATGATTAGAAAATTCATTTTACGAATAGCGGAATAATGTAGAATAATGAGAAACACAAATCGTCGCGGTATACGAGTCATGAGTGGAACATATGCCGAACTCGGTTGCGCCGATCCTGACCGCGCAAATTTCATGCACTTCCATACGTCAACTTTAATGCCTCACCATTCAAATTCTATTCATCGGATCACTTTTTGGTACAGGACTTTTCGACTTAGAATCTTATAAAAAATCTGTTATTAAAAACTTTTCCGCCAGTTCTGGAACACCCTGTATATATATATATATATATATATATATACAGGGTTGGGCAAAAGTCCGGAAACGGTCAAATATCTCGAAAAGGATCAACTATAGCGAAAAATATGTAAGTAGCAAAGTTGTAGAGCTTAATAAAATGTACCTAATGATGGCTAAAAATTTGACTTTGGGTGGAGGACGAAAATCATATGAAGGTCAAATTGAATTTTTTAAATGGAACTGCCTACTTTTTATTGTATATTCTTGTAGCTTATCTCGAGACCTTTCCAAAACACTATAAACAAATGTTTTTTCGTTAAGTATTTTTCGAATTATAAGGGTTGAAATAATTTCTTAATTTTACATGAACTATAAAATATCTCGTAAAATATTCACTTTTCGATGACCTTACCTCAATACTTTTATGCACAGAATAATGAGAAGAATCAATTAGTGTAAAGAAAACACATAGTTGTTTTTAACAAAAAGTATGTAATTGTTAGTTACAAATTGCATATTTTTTGTTAAAAACAACTATGTGTTTCCTTTACACTAATTGATTCCTCTCATTATTCTGTGCATAAAAGTATTGAGGTAAGGTCATCGAAAGGTGAATATTTTACGAGATATTTTATAGTTCATGTAAAATTAAGAAATTATTTCAACCTTCATAACTCGAAAAATACTTAACGAAAAAACATTTATTTATAGTGTTTTGGAAAGGTCTCGAGATAAGCTACAAGAATATGCAATAAAAAGTAGGCAGTTCCATTTAAAAAATTTAATTTGACCTTCATATGATTTTCGTCCTACACCCAAAGTCAAATTTTTAGCCATCATTAGGTACATTTTATTAAGCCCTACAACTTTGCTATTTACATATTTTTCGCTATAGTTGATTCTTTTCGAGATATTTGACTGTTTCCGGACTTTTGCCCAACCCTGTATATATATAGTATATATATATATGTTTATTTGCTTGTGCTACCTTCAACCGTCGATCTTTTTGGCGGAACGTGTTTCGATATATGTAGGATTTCGTATTGGATTATGATTTTATAAAAGAAATGATGAACGAATCTCGTGTATACTGATAACTTCTACAACTAGCTTTATTACAAGAAATACAAACTTGCTCTGTTCTAAGCTCGCGTGTTCTAAGTCACACGTTGTTGCTTTCGCGGAATCCGGCGGGCTCTCCTTCGACACCGTGAAAGGCCATTTATATTGCCCATCCGAAAATACGTGGGCCAATCAGGCAATGACACCCGCAGATTCGGTGGTCCCGAAATCGCGCGCTCGCACACCACATTCCCCAACAGGACACAAGAGTCACTCGACAAACAAACATATCTCGCGCAGAACATCAACATACCCGACAAATGATTTCGAAATATATTACGTTTTCCAATTCCTACATTCGGCCATTCTGCGCTAATATCTGGCCTCAGATATTTTCGGTTTCCTCGTCGGTTGTCATCTCGTCGCTGTCGTCAATCCAGCGCTTCATATATTCTGCTGCGGTAGATGTCTCGTAAGGCCCCTCATGCTCGCCCACTTTCTCGACGATATAGCGATCATTCCGCAATTTTTTTTTAATACGATACGGACCGAAATACTTGTGCGCTAATTTCAATCCGGGCTTAGCCTGCGTCCTCTTGACAGCAACAAGATCACCGATCGTGTAAGATGTAGCCGATTTTCTGTGTCTGTTAAATCCTCGGCGGTTTTCCTGCTGCACCCGCCCAATAGCATCCTTGGCTCGGGTTCTTACTTCGTCGCGATTCTCTTTGAACATAGAAATTAATTCCTCTTCTACTAAATCACGGATAGAAACATCGTCCCTCATTCTGATATCTGTCCCAAATAATAAATTAAAAGGCGTCGTTCCAATACTTCTATGTTGCGTCGTATTCAGATACTTCTGTGCCATACTTAAGTACTTGTACCATTCTTCCGGTCGAGGAGCGGACAACTTCGTCAGCAACGGAATTAACGTTCGGTTGACCCGCTCGACCTGTCCATTAGCCCTTGGCATTCCCGTTGTTATACGGACATGTTGCACTCCCTCTGCCTCGCAATATTCCCGAAAATCGTTGGACGTGAATGCCGAACCGCGATCCGATATGATCCTCCTCGGATTTCCAAAAATATCCGATTGTCTCACCAAGCATGCCAAAACCTCCGCCGTATTTGCCGTCTTAACCGCGTAAAGCCAGACAAACTTAGTGAATGCGTCCACTACAACCAATATATACCGATATTGCTTGCGCGTCGAAGGGAGCGGTCCCAAGTGATCGAGATGGAAAGTATCCAAGGGAACATCACCCTTTTCGATGGGATGCAACAGTCCCTCCTTCCTACCCTGCTTCTTCTCAGTCAGAATACAAGACACGCAACCCCGAACCACTCTCTCGACTTTAGCTTTCAGATCCGGTATCCAGTACTCCTTCGCGACTATACACTCGGTTTTGCCTGCCGACATATGACCTCTCTCATGTACATACCTAATAATCGGCGCCTGCATCGATCGAGGAATCACCATTCGCTCTTCGCCATTCGTCAGCTTAAATAAAATTCCCGCTCGCATTGCAAAGCCATCGGCTTTGTTCGCCGCCGTCAACTCGATTATTTCTCGCAAACAAGCGTCTTCACTCTGCGCTTTTCGAATTCGCGAGATTATACTATCTTCGCGCTCACTTAACATGCACACGGGTAGCGGACTCCTACTCAGCGCGTCTACGTGCATCATGGCTTTCCCAGGACGATGCTCGATAACATAATTGAACTCTTCTAACTGTAGAGCCCATCTCGCAACACGCACACACAAATCTTTTTTACTCATGGTCAGACTGAACGCCCTACAATCCGTTATTATCTTAAAAGAAATACCTATCAAATATACACGAAACTTTTTTAAGGCTTTTATAACCGCAAGTACCTCGAGCTCGTAACTGCTATACTTTTCCTCTGCAGAAGTTGTACGTCCGCTCGCATAATACACAGGACGCAACATGTGATCATTGTCATATTGTAATAAAATAGCGCCATAGCCATATTTCGACGCATCGGTATGAAGTTCAGTGGTCGCATTTATTGTATATATCTTAAGAACAGGTTTACTCACTAAAGCAGCTTTCAACTCGCTAAACACATTTCTCTCTTTCTCCTCGAAACAAAACTTAACATCCTTTCTCAATAAGTTCGTCAAGGGCCGCGCAATTAATGAATAACCGCGAATAAATTTTCTAAAATAACCGGACAAACCTAAAAAACTTTGTACTTGTTTTACATTCTTCGGCTCGGGAAATCTCGTAACCGCGTCTGTTTTCGCTGCCGACGGCCGTATATTACCAGATTCTATCTCGTGCCCTAGAAACTCTACTTTTGTTCTTAAAAATTGGCACTTATTCCAATTGATCATCAATCCGCATTCACTTGCCCTAACAAATATTCGCTCGCATTTTCCTAGGCCTTCTTCGTAATTTTTTGATGGCACAATCAAATCATCCATGTAAGTTAACACTGTCCCGTCGTTAATAAAATCTCGAAAAGTCGCGTTCACAAATCTTTGGAACACTGCCGGCGAATTACACAAACCGAACGGCATCTTCAGAAACTCATATTGTCCGTCTGGCGTAATAAATGCCGTGTATTTCCGACTATCCTCGTCCACCTCAACGTGAAAAAATCCGTTTTCAAGATCTAACGTGGTGAAGACTTTCGCGCTTTGCAGCCGATCCAGCTGATCGTCAATCAGTGGGAGGGGATAGCGGTCTCTCACAATTTTCTGATTCAAACGCCGATAATCAACGCATAACCGATACGCGCCGTTCTTTTTTTTCACTAAGACCACGGGACTCGAATATTCTGACAACGAAGGTCGCACAACACCGTCGCCTATCCATTCTTCTATCTGTTTCTTTATTATCTGCTTCTCCTGTTCAGAACATCTCCGCGCTCTCTGATATACGGGCTCATCGTCTTTAAGAATTAGTCTCATTTTTACATCCACATTGCGCATTTTATTTGGCGCATAATTGTGAATCATACTTTCTAACGCATTTTTGTAATTATCGTCAAGATGTGCAACATCTAATTTATTTGTTTCATACACGTGATCAATTTGAAATATTTCCGGTAATTCAGACAATTTCGGATCCGGACTCGGTCTTAAAATTAACATTTCACCCCTTTTTATCGTGATCTCTACGGTTCTCAGAAAATCATTTCCAATAATAAAATCATACCGCATAAGCCCGTCGGAAACTACACGAATTCTCATAGAATATACGTCATTATCAATACCAACGTCGACTTCGAACTCGCCCAATGTCTCGTTTTTATCCGAACCTATGCCCCGAAAATAGATTCTATTTTTTACCAACGGAACGTTCAGTCTACCATGGCAATCAGCACGCATCAAACACATATCGCTCCCGGTATCTATCATCGCAAGAACTTTACAATCATTAATATGCACGTCTTTATAATATTTTTTATCGCAAGCTTCGCTTATCGCACAGCTGTCTCTAGCGCTCACCTTCCCCGCGCACTTTGCCGCCACGTGCCCGCGCTCACCGCATCGGAAACACTTCACGCCGCTCTCCCTCGTCGGACAGTTTGCACCAATGTGATTCAGCCCTCCGCAGTTATAGCATCGCCTCAGGTTTTGCTCTCCTCCATCGCCTCCTCGCGCCCTCGATCCTCCGCGACACCTCGCGTCGCCGCTTGACCGTCCCGTCGCACAGTGGGGCCAAATGAAAATTTACTATTCAAAACTTCCTAAAGACCTCAATTTTGATCATATCGAGACAAATTTTTTTTTTAAATAAACGTCAAGTATTAGCGAAAAAAACTGTCGAGGCCGATTTTGTAAAAAAGTTGTGTATTTTTTGCAAGAATTAATGTAATATCCGTGAAACCAAATGAGTGACGTACCAAATAAGTGACGAAAACCTCTGAGTTGTGAACTGAATCACACTGAAATGAACGTAAACCAACTTAAAATATTGGTTACTGAATATAAAATTAAATTCCGAATGGTGACCTGCCATTTCAATTGTTTAAACAAAAATTGTTTAAACAAATTATTGACATTTTTTTTCGAAAAAATTTCATGACTACTTAATCAGCAAATTTTCAGCTTCTGAATCAAGAGTTTTTCCTTCTACAATCGAATATCATAGTGACATTCACAAAAAATTGAATTCCGCAATAATTTTAAACAACTTTTATTTATAAACAATTTAGTTTTTCAAGTATTTTGTAGTCATATTGTTCTTTAAGTATAAGAAAAGGAGTGTGTATATTAATTTACCTACACCTAAGCTGTGCGATCTTACGTTTTTAATAGGTTAAAAGAAGCTTTAGCCAAAATCTTATCACATATTTTATTTGTTTATAACGCTTTTGCAACTGAAATATGACGTGAATAAAAAAAAGTTATAAAGAAAATCCTAACAATTTTGTCATTACAGTCGAATAACATAGACAATTTTTCGAAAAAAATGTCAATAATTTGTAAAATAATTTTTAAAATTTTTGTTTAAACAATTGAAATGGCAGGTCACCATTCGGGATTTAATTTTATATTCAGTAACCAATATTTTAAGTTGGTTTACGTTCATTTTAGTGTGATTCAGTTCTGTACTCAGAGATTTTCGTCACTCATTTGGTATTTCACGGATATTGCATTAATTCTTGCAAAAAATACACAACTTTTTTACAAAATCGGCCTCGACAGTTTTTTTCGCTAATACTCGACGTTTATTTAAAAAAAAAATTTGTCTCGATATGATCAAAATTGAGGTCTCTAGGAAGTTTTGAATAGTAAATTTTCATTTGGCCCCACTGTGCGTCGGAGCGCCGACACCGTCTCTCGGTCTCCCCTCACCAGGCCGTAGGGCCACCTTCTCGAACGCTCGCAACAGAGATGCCGTCGTCGTGTATCCCTGAATCCGCGCTTGATTCTGCAGATTCAGATCCGCTATTCCATCGATAATATAATCGACGAGATCGCTCTCCTCAACAGGCACCTTATTCGCCAGGATAATTTTGTCGTGCATGTACGTGCCGAAGGCCTCGCCCTTTCTCCACATGCGCCCCTCAAATTCTCTCCTTCGCGCTACTCTATTTGGACGGTGATCAAACATGTTCTTCATTGCCAATAAGAGATCGTTTGTCGACATCTCGATATGCTCAGGTCTCGAGCGGAACCACTCAGCCGCCCTTCCTTTGAGTCGTGAGCCTATTAATATCTTCGTCATTTCGTCTTGCAGTTTGTAAGTAGTCACGAGTAGACGCACCTGCCTCTCCCACACCTCCCAGGAATCATTCGTCCCGTCAAAATGTGCCAATAACTCTGCAACAGCCGTTATGCCGACCCGCGCCGTCATCCCCATCATCTCCGTCGGATCCGTCACCTGCCCGGCCCTCATGCGCTCCGTCTCAACCTCTCTCCCTCCTCGCCTCTCCCGAAGAAGTTCTGCCTCCCGCCGCGCCACCGCAAGCTCACGCTCCAAAAGCCCTCTCTCTCTCCGGAGCATCTCTATCTCTCGCTGTGCTCCCTCCATCTCGCTTACGCCGGCTGTCTCCAATGCATCCTGCTCTTCATTGTGCGTTAGATCATTTTGCACATCGTCTGACTCATGAAGCCAATTGCCCGTCGGATCCGCCTCCATCAGACGATTTATTAATTCGTTTTTTGTTCCTGCCGTACTCACTCCCATAGCCTTTAGTTTTTCTTTAAGCGACAAGACCGTAAAATCGGCAGGGTTCTTCGTAGGACTCATAGCGTCTCCCGTTACCTTACCGCCTACTCTGCGTCTCACTCTGTCACAGCGTTTCCGCACTCACGGCCAGCGCTATCGCGCTCAGCGTCACCGTACTCCCGGCCAACGTTATCGCGCTCAGAATTACTGCAACTCGTCTACGTCTATCTCAGTTCAAATCCCGGCTGAGCCCCCAAATTTGTAGGATTTCGTATTGGATTATGATTTTATAAAAGAAATGATGAACGAATCTCGTGTATACTGATAACTTCTACAACTAGCTTTATTACAAGAAATACAAACTTGCTCTGTTCTAAGCTCGCGTGTTCTAAGTCACACGTTGTTGCTTTCGCGGAATCCTCTCTTTCTCTCTCTTCGACACCGTGAAAGGCCATTTATATTGCCCATCCGAAAATACGTGGGCCAATCAGGCAATGACACCCGCAGATTCGGTGGTCCCGAAATCGCGCGCTCGCACACCACATTCCCCAACAGGACACAAGAGTCACTCGACAAACAAACATATCCCGCGCAGAACATCAACATACCCGACAAATGATTTCGAAATATATTACGTTTTCCAATTCCTACATATATAATCGCCACAACTGCTTACCTGTATTCAAGTGTCTTTACACAAATATTGATTTCATTTTTTTATTTCGCTGTTACACAATGTCATCGCACACACGCACGACACTCATTATTTGACCATTCACTTATTTCGCTGTTACTCTATGCCTTCGCACGCACTCACTCACCTCTTAATAACCGTACGCTTAGTTATAACACACTAAAACTTTATACCACAATAGCGACAGTAATTATTATTATTACTCCTCTATTTTTTTACCACTACTCGTATCTCGCTAGGTTCTCTCTGATTCTGATGAAATCCGACTTTTTTTCGTCAGCCATTCATATCACTATCTGTTTTTAAGAATCACTATTTACCTGTATTCAAGGTACCTCTCTTCACACAAATATTAATTCCGTTGTTATTTCGCTGTTGCACGATACCACTTTCTCCTTCAAATTTTTCTTTCCGCAACATTCGCTCACTAGACAAAGGTACAATTCATTAATTATAACACAGCATTTTTTGCCATGTTACAATGCCGACGTTAACTATTCCCGTAATTCTAGTGTATTCTGAAGACACGATCAGTTGAAAGAAATTGTGCAGAAGTATGCAATACGAGTAATCAAAATTTGTATTTCTGTTGCGTATTTGATTTATATGAACAAATAAATGACGCAAAATATATATTTGCTTGATAGAGCAGATATATATTCTTTGTTCCGATACCTGCGTAAATTATTTAAAATTTAATTTAATTAATGTAGGGGAAAAATTTGCGTATATATTTGAGCGGTCAAGAAATTCTAACGCTACGATACATGAAAAACAATAAATTGCCTGCCTGCCAACGACTTTGCTTGTCACGGTGATTCCGGTTGAGCGAAACGCGTCTTATACGTCAACGAAAAAAACAATGACCATCATGATCGCATACTGGTCCCGATTTATATTTCCTTGATACATTTTAATACTTTTCAATACAAATCCTAATACTACGATACACAAAATGACAATACATTGCTTGTCAGTGACTTGTTACGGTGACCTCGGTTGAGTGAAACACATTCTATACGTCGACGAAAACAAACGTCGCGTCAATCCCGATTTCCTTGAAATATTTTAATGCTCATCAACAGATTGTAACGCTACGATACACGAAATGGTAAGACACTGCCTAAGGGTTGAAAGGCATTCAAGAATATATATTTATTACTAGACCGAACATTCGCAAAAGTAATGTACGAACGATGTAAAGCTGGAAGAGACGTTTCAAGATACATTAAATTACAGAATTTGATGAAAAATTGTTAATCTCTGTAAACATAATACATTTTTATATTTGATAACCTGTAGAAACGTGACTATAAAATTCTCTGCTTTTCAAATTTGTCATAATAATTCCATTTTCTCGTATTTAAAACGATGTATCCGTTTAAACAAATATTTATCACTTCGAAACCTGTACGAATCACTAAATGTAAGATTTAGTTAATTCTGAGGTAGGTAATTACGTATATTAAGTAAAGAAAAATCCACGTCGAGAATTGAATCTACTATTAGCGAAGGACTAACGATTTAAAAAAATAAAAGAAAAAAAATTTTATATAACTTTTTACACATTATATAATCTTTTTTGTAAAAGTAAGTAAGTGTTATTTTTTTAAATATAGGTATGATAAAATGAGACATAAATATTTTAATATTTATATAATAACTCAATACATTGCTAAATGTTTATATTGTTATTACATGTACATACATATATATTTTTGTGCATATCTCGCGCGCACTTATATGTGTATGTGTAATAATGATGTAAATAATTTTACCTATTGACATAATAAATGATAGAATATCAGTTACTCGCAAATGATGCATACATCGCTCACACATACAAACGCACATAAAAATGCATGTAATTATTTAATTATCACATATTTTACAACTGTATTTGCACGTGTTAAACACGTTATATATTATCACTCTCTTAACTTTTAATTAGAAAAAAAAACATCGGAATTTCTACAAAGAACTCTTGTATAATTTTAAATATGTTGCTTTTATCTTCGATAAAATTAATAATGTGATTTTTTGCATCTGTTTCTAATCACATGCATTATTAGAATATATTGCAAAATTATAAACCGATGGAATGTCAATGCACCACACTAACATTATAATATGATGTGTTACGCATTTTGTATCTAATTTCCTCTTACGATCTATTCATTCCATATCGTGACGCATATGAGACGCATATGAAGTATTCAAGTATTACTGTCACTTGGGCAGTGTTTGTTCCTTGTGAGAGAACGCTATCAAAACGGCTAACAAAAAGAAACGAAAAAGAAATTATGTTTCTTTTGCTAATTCTTATCGATTATACAATATCGATAATAATGTCTTACGTATTTATTAATTATTTATTATACAGGGTGTTTCCGAGTTAAATAGCCAAACTTAAAATATAAATTTAGGATTTCAAAACAAACAAATATTTTATCTGGAAATTTGTTCGCAAATACTTCCTTGAAGAGATGTTGATTTAAAAAAATTTTGAACAATAGGAATGAATAATGTCAAAATATCTCTTCTTACCACCTTCATGTATAGCATTTACTACCAGCTGATATCCCACGCAGGAAAACATTTTGCGATTGATTTACGCTCAACAAATAAAAATCCACAATTTTCGTAAAACATTTTGTGGACAAATGAACCCATATTTACTAAACAAGACATTCTCAATAAAAAAAAAATAGTTATATTTGGTCACATGAAAATCCTCGAGCAACCCGTGAACAACATTTCCAATACAGTTTTAAGTGTAATGTATGATTAGGAATAATGGATTGTGAGGAATAATTAATTGGACCCCATTTTCTACCAGATCATTTGAATGCGGATATCTGGAATTTTTGAACAATGAATTTTATGATCTTTTGAAAAACGTCCCTTTGAACATCAGAATGAACTGTTGGTGGTAAAAGTTCATATTCACAGACCCCCCTCCGATGACCTTGACCTTGACATATATTGTCAAGGTCAACCCCCTGAGTGACCTTCAGAAGGTTTTAGCCGTCGCTCGTTTTTTATTAAAAAGTTATTAACAAAAAAAATTTGGAAAATAATGAATTTGAAACACACACAGACATGCAAAACTTAGCTTCGCATGGCAAATTGCAAACCCATGTGGTACCTCACTTTGCATTAAAAAGTGTACGCGTGGAAACAGTGTGTTCCGCCCCCCCTACGGGGGGGCTCCACTACTGAAAAACTACACACATAGGTGCGCGTGGAACTCGCTTCGCGTGGAAAGTTGTAAACCCATGTAGAACCCGCAACTTTCCACGCGAAGCGAGTTCCACGCACACCTATGTGTGTAGTTTTTCAGTAGTGGAGCCCCCCCGTAGGGGGGGCGGAACACACTGTTTCTACGCGTACCCTTTTCAATGCAAAGTGAAGTTCCACATGGGTTTGCAATTTTCTACGCGAAGCGAGTTCCACGCACACCTATGTGTGTAGCGGTCACCTATGGGTGAAGCTAAGTTTTACGCGTTTTTACTCTTAGCAGATTATCAGAATGTTATCTACGAAAATCTATCGTATACTGGTTTATTTTCGGATACCGTTTCAAAATCATAAGAAATATCAACAACAGTAGGAATGCCATGTACACACACAGTGTCGTGAAACGTCTTTCATATCTTTTTAATAAAAAACGAGCGACGGCTAAAACCTTCTGAAGGTCACTCAGGGGGTTGACCTTGACAATATATGTCAAGGTCAAGGTCATCGGAGGGGGGTCTGTGAATATGAACTTTTACCCTGTTGGTTTCAACTGGACGGCTGTCCTGCTCACTATGGTGGAGTTCTGTTATTGATAGGTGCATGTGCTTGTCTCTGCGCTGGAGGTCATCATTTTGAACAAAATATTTAATAATTACATTAAATTGATAAAGCAATAAAGAGGATAAATCTAAATTATTTTGATATTATTCATGCCTGTACTTCAAAATTTCAAAAATTTCAAAAAATCTCTTCAAGGAAGCGTTTGCGAGCAAACTTCAGATAAAATATTTGTTTGTTTTCAGATTCTAAATTCGTATTTTAAATTTGGTTATTTAACTCAGAAACACCCTGCATATATATTACACACACACACACACACACAATTTATATATATATATAAAATTGCCACGCGCGTGCGCGCGTGTGTGTGTCATGTATATGTGTAAGTATTGTGGAACCCTTAAATAATGTGTTATCTTTTCCTATGTATTCTTATTTATTTAAAACTCTTAATTAATAAAATGTATCCTTACTATTATGGCACGTAAACGACCCATGTTATAGGCCATCGACAAAAAGTTTGTAAGTATTATTAATTACTGCTGTTGTATAATTAAAACAAATGGAAAGACGAGCCTAAATACAATTGCCTTCTATAATCAGAAATTGATTGTATTATATGCAGTTAACGCCGTACCATATTAATTGTAAAAACTGCATGCAAAAAAAATTCTTTATCCGTATAATTGAACTTAAATTTACTTTATTAATTCACCACCAACGTAGAAATCTAGTACTTATTATGATTATTATTGTTATTATTATTATTTTTTTTCCTACAACGCTACACGGTTCAATTTACAATTTCGGTTATGTTATAAGATACAAACAAAAACTGTACATTGCAATTTATCGAGATATCCATCTTTTTCGCTTTTCGATTGCTTAACGATATTGTCTATTTTAATATAATGTCTATGTTAAATAAGAACTATTTTAATAAGTCTCTGTTTTAATAACGCTTGAAAGAATAACGTTATGAAATATACTATTCAACGTATTCGGTTTGACATAAGTCTCGTACAATGTGACATTAGCTTGATGAAATAGATTTTTTAACTGCATCTAACGCGATAAAAATATTACTTCGCTTATCGTTCGTTTATTTATAATTATCGGATTATTACAAGATAGATTTATCTTACACTTCAATTGGGCGGATATTCTGTCCTCTATATAATATGCGCGCGCGCACGCGCGTGTGTGTGTGTGTGAGAGTAAGGAACATTTTTTTACATGTTTTCTAACAAAAATGAAAAATTTCATCCAACACACATAGAATATACGTAATATATATTGTCGCACTAACATTCCAAATTAGTACTTCTCACGGAAGTAGTCAACTCGGAATTTAATTATTCCAATTGATTCGAATGATTAAATGTTTTCCCGATCTTCGTTGTCTTCACCCCCGAGATTTTCTTCGCTATCCTGCCGATCGATTGCCACGAAAATTGCAACGAAACCTTTATTTGAGATTGTATCATCCGTTCTGAACCTTACTAGTAATGCCTCATTCATAGAAATAAAATCAGTAGTATTCTGTAACATAGCAATCATAATTCTTCATATAAATTGTTTTTCTTATATATCTTTGTGTTTTCATTATTTTGATATAATGTTATTGGAAACGTTCGAAAAAATTGAAGAAACATACTTACGGAATTACCGCAGAACCGTCCATATGGTGGACTAGACGCATCTAAACCGGAGAAAACTTCGACAAAATCATATCCACATTCTGTTTCGTATTCCAGTTGGAATGAAAGAAAAGATAAGTGAACATTTTTGCCAAGTGGTGCTTCTATCACCCAGTCACAGTCAGTTCTGTGATCATAATGAGAATAACTGTATTTGGCGTGAGAATATAAATGTTTGACTCTATCCGTTGCCATGAGATGACCACCACAGGCTGTAAGTAGTAATAAATTTCTATACGTAGAATTATGCATAACGTAATTATTATGATCTATAAACTATAATATACAGAATGTCCTATTTTAAATTCTTCAAGCAAAAATCTCGAAAAATATGGAAAATATGAAAAAATGTTTCAGACAAAAGTTTCATGAAGGGGACCACATGATGAAAATACGGACTTGACCTTGAGTGATCTTTCAAGGCCAGGTCAATGTGATCGACGTTTTCTTAAATAAAACTCCTGATTTTTTATTGCATATTCTTATAGCTCTCTTTCAAGAGCTTTCCAAAACACTATAATTATATTAGTTTTCATCAAGTGCCTTCCAAACTATTACACTATTATAGAAAGAGATTACCTGTACTATGGGTGGCCAAAAAACCTTTTCTCTGTACAGATGCGTCACTCTTGAAAACCATGTACATTTGATTGCCCGTAGCAAGAATCGGATGTGGTTCCTTGTTACCACAAAATCTACCTAAAGTAATGCTGTCCGGTGAATCTCCGTCATAAATGGCAATGTGGTCGTACGCGCATTCTTGATGTGGCTCCATCTCGAAAACTTTAAAAACCTACGACATCATCATATATTAATATTTTTTTCACGTTTTTTTTCTTCTTTAAATATTCTCTTCTTTTCCTTTTTCTCATTTCATATTTCTTTAACAAGAATATATTGTCTTACAATATACACAGTACACGTTACACTAATACGAACCAATTTTATCCGATGGCCTGGTTTCGTAGTAAAATGCCAAACGCAATCCTTACGACCAGGATAATAATCTGGATAATTTGGTGAGGTGATTGTTCCCAAGGGCGCAGTAATTTCGTATTTGCAGCCACCTTCTTTACAATCGTGACTGTTTTCGTGAAGTGTGAATCCATTGTGGCAAGAGCACTGATAAGAACCTATCGTATTCTTGCACTCATGTTGACACCCTCCGTTGTTATTGGCACATTCATCCATATCCGTGAAAAATACGGCAGCAAAGCCTGATTTTTGGACGCTGAAACAGTGCAAATGACAAGAATATTGATTATTTCTGCCGATGGTGCAAGTCCCGACTGATGTTTTTTTGTCGACATAAAGTAATTTAATATGAAAGTGCTTAGGAAATGTTTTGTTTACTAAAAAAAACTACAAAAAACTAAAAAAAAAATTGAAACGACTCTGATAATTTTGCATTACAAAATTTATAGTTTCTAATGTTCTCTTGTTCCTTTTGTATCACACGCACGCACACGCACACACACACACACACACACACACACACACACACACACACACACACACACTCCTGATTTTAACATAATATACTATAATGTGTATGATGTCAAATCGATTCGAATTTCAGTCTTTTAAATTTAAACATTTGAACGATGAAAGCAGGAGGCAGAGGGAGGGAGAAAGAAAGAGCGCGCACATCTTCTTTGAATGAAACGCACTCTCTATCCATAGATAAAATACTGATTCGAGTAAAATACTGATAAACTATAAATAAATATATTGATCGAAACTTAATGAAAGGTAATATCGTACGTCTTATACTGTAACGTATAAAGGATTTAATACAAATGAACTAAGGAGATAGATGACGCGTGAAGTAAAACCTGTTGTCAGATGTGAAGGTAATCCTCATAAAATTGCCTTCGGATGTTATAAGTGGCGGTAATCGTGCGCCGCAAAATATCCCATGTTTTCTGAGAACGTCATCACCAAGCTTGCTCGCTACTTCCACAGAATCGTACTCGCATTCCTCCTGGTATACGTTATTGCCTTCCAGATCGAAATGCGTGAAATTTAGAGTAATGCGATATTGAGACGGAGCGATAATTTCCCAGACGCAATTTTTGTTTCCTGGATAAGTTTCGGGAAACGATGGACTCGTGATAGTGCCATTGCTATCGTCGAAAAATCCACCGCAAGCATCTATGGAAATAGAATTTCATTATACTGGCTAGCTTAAACAGACTATGAGAAATCATCGACTTTCAGATTTTCAACTTTAGGAGAAACCATCGCATTATTACCTTCGCAATGTTTGCCGTCAGAGTGTAACTCGTAACCAATTTTACAAGAACATTCGTATCCACCGAGCGTATTGATACAGTCATGCTCACAACCGTGATCCGTTAACACGCACTCGTCGAATTCTTAAACATCAAAGTAACACATTGTTCGTCATCTGAATTGTAATCAACGATAACAAACAAACGCGAAATTTGCAATAGCGTAGCGTGTCCTCTATCGTTTTCGCTGTATTTTACGCACCTTTCATGAAAGTTGCCGAGAAACCAGCCTTTTGAACGGAACCATCGCTAACGAACTTAACGAGCAGCTTATTCCCCGTCGACTTAATATCTGGTGGTATCTTGTACCCACAATAAACGCCGATTAAGGGGGAATCGTTGTTATGTCCGTCACGCACTTCAACGTAGTCGTACACGCAATTGTCATGGTTCTCGATCTCGAAAGACTGAAATTTCAAGGCCACTTGATAATCTTGAGGTACAGACAACTTCCACACACACTCTTTGCTAGATTGATATTCCTCTGGATAATTTGGCGACTCCAAATGTCCTACGCCATCTAATTCGACATCACCACCGCAAACGGCCTCGTAACTCGCCGTGAAACCACGATGGCCACTCTGCCTGTTAGACGTCACATACGTTACCAGCATACGACTTCCACTCGACACTATTGGCTCGTGCATTTTGCCACTGCCGCAATATCGACCTGAATTAAATGAACGTGGAGAGTTTGAACAAATTGTAGGATTGTAACATTGCTAAGGTTTTGCTGGCAAGCAGTTCTCTGGGCAGCAGACATCGCATGCAGATTTATTAAAATTACGTCACATCTTTTATCACATCTTTCCTAAACACTTTTTTACTAATCTTTCATATTCGCGTAATCAGGATCAACACTTCGCGCAAACTTCTTTGACCATAAATTTTCACCAAGAAAAAAGAAAAAACATTTCTCACCTAATACTCGGCTCTTATGCCAGTAGCCGTCTCGAATCTCAAGATAGTCACTGCGACAATAATCACTTTTGAATATGTCGAGAGATGTGATATTTAATACGATACGTTCGCCATGCGTTGCCGTAATCCTCCATTCGCATCGTTCTCCATCGACAGACGGAGAATTATTCGAATGGTTCGGTGATCCGAAGCTACCACTGTTCTCTTGAAAAGTTCTACCGCATTCTGTAAAAATTTACCAAGCGTTCAAGTCTATCCATTTTATCGGGTTAAAATGATATATTTGGTACGTATTTCAGACGAAACGAAAAGAATTTGAAATATTTCCATATTCACTTTTAATTCTTATTTTTATCAACGTATTTAGTACTGTGTCGACCAAAAAATTTGATCGCAAAAACTGACAAGTTTGAATATTTCAACATCAAACTTCCTCTTTTTCAGACAATATTTAATTTTTATAGTCACTAAAATCCCAACAAAAAAGATTCTTATTATGTTAAATTCTTACTATAGCACTTATACAAAAGATTCGTTTGTGCAATATCGCCCTCGCTCAATCTAATTCTTTGTCCGATCTCGGGTCTCTTTTTTCCATGGGTTTCCATAGGTAAGATCGTGTCCAGATAAGTGCCTTTCGAAAAAGTATTCTTTGCATAATGCATAATAGAATCATAATCATAGGGCAAGCCAAGTGAATTGACCTCTTCCTCCGTCAACTTATTGAAATTGTATTCCTGACCTGCAATAAAACATAATATTTTCGCCAAAAAAATTTTTCTGTATAAAAGAATTTCTTTAAATGCGCGCGCGCGCGCGTGTGTGTGTGGAGAGAGAGGAAGTGCGCGGGCGTATGTAAAATTAAATAAATTACTAATTTCAAACCATTTAAAAAGCAAGTTTTATTATTTGTTTATAATGGTAAAATTGGTCAATTTTTTTAAATTTTCGATATTAAACATTCTTCTAATCAAATTGTATCATCAAAAAGGAAAAAAAACGGATCATAAATTCGTCAGACAACAATTGTTGACTTGCTATCAGTGGCGACATATTCCTCAATTACAGGAAAACAAATTTTCAGTTCATAGTTTATTTATAACCTTTATATATTACCTTTTAATATAAATAATTAAACTTTTTTTCGTAGTTGGAAATTGTAATTTTTGAAATGTACTGTTAGCGGCACTTCAGCTAACATTTCACAGCTAACAACAAAAGCAATACGGTTATGATTGCAATAATAAGTTATTTCGCTAATTAAATAATTCATTACGTTAGATGGCAATTGTGGAATGACAAAAAAATCGATAATTCCTAGCGTTTGACGCGTGCAAATAGTCTATCATACTCTTCACAATACTATACAATACATTCTATTATTTCCAATATCGATGATAAAATCGATCATTATTAGAAATGGATGTCGATAACATTTGCATATTCTCGTTAATTTGGACGATTAATTAAAAAAAAAAGAATTTTAGCACCCTCTCCAAAAGCTCATAAATATTTAGGACAAGGTATGCTTCATGGCAATAAATATGTGGCACGTACATCCTTTCGAAATCCTACTCACGTTCACTAATCACATCGAACCAGTATATGACAACTCTGTGAAATTTATCGAAATTGATCTACAAGTATTGATTATATTATTATTGTATGTTTTACGAGAAGAAGAGGAAAATATTGATGTTCAAGAGTCACCGATGCATCGATATTCTAAATTTCTTCAGTTACCAGCTGTCGTTTATTGTATATATTAATAAAAGCGATACATACACTTTGCAATACGTGTAACAACAAATGTAAATATTTTTAAATGATTATCGAGTCAATTGTCAAACACAATTTACACCTGATATTAAAACATCTTCGACGTATCAATCATCTTTTAAATTTGAGGCCGACGTGTAACATCGTTAATAATTAAGGCTAAATGATGAACCTATATACGTAATTGATTGAAGATATAGAATAAAATATATTTTCGACACGTAGAGTTCGCGTATGTGTATTTCCGATATTAAATAGCATCTGTTTTTTTTAAGCTTAAAATATATCACAATTACATTTTAGATTAAATTAGATATAATTAAATACAAATCTAATTACAAATTAAATTAGATATAATTTGAGATAAGTCGAAAGATCCTAAACCGAAATATTGTTCTTTTTTTCTTTTGCTCTGAAATAAAAGCACCTCTTAAAAAAAAATAGAGCGCATAATAGAGTGCATAATTAGATCTGACAATCTCTAAATCAATCCTCATACATGCCTTGAGCGAAACTATAACTTTAAACACGCACGCACACGCACACATGAAGAAATATCTTCTCATTATCCAAATCTCCCGATTGCATGTAATCATTACGTGTCAATACGCTTTAAAACTTACAATATACCATGTTTTACTCAATTATATAGCATATTACAATTTATGTGACAAAATCTCGCAAAAATCCACTTCAGGTCCTATGTGAACTTAAAGATTTTAGAAATCTCCACATCAGCCCCGATTAATAGAATCAATTTGAGAATACTTTAAAGAGACACATGGTGAATGAATAAATAACGAGTACTTTACGAGAATTATAAATTACGAGAACTTTATAAAGATGGTCTAATTACAATTATAACTTTGATTTAATAAAAGAAATTTATTCAAAAATTTACATACAGACTGATAACCCGGCCAACAAAATCTAGAAAAGGACCTAAAAAAAATAAAAATTATTTTTACGATTTTTTTAAATCTGAGACCTCGCTATTATTCCTACTTTGGAATCTTTTTTTTGTGTATGTAAAACTTAATATAATACAACTATATCGTACGATCATTTTCTTTGCCAGTAGAAATTAAAACTCAAATGAAAGGAGACTAGTTGACGTCAAACTGGCATATATAATTGGTGAGCTACGAGCCGACTTGGTTTGTCAGACTTACACCGCAGTGATTCACCAATTTTTTGAAATCTAAATTCGATTTCCATTTAGGGATAAATAGATCTAAACTTATAAGATGAAGAATTTATTGCGAAAAATCTGACAAACCAAGTCGGCTCGTAGCTCACCAATTATATATGCCAGTTTGACGTCAACTAGTCTCCTTTCATTTGAGTTTTAATATAATACAATTTTCAACTTCGTAGGATTAACTTAATTGTTGGTCATATAGATGGAACTTTATTAAATTTTGAAATTATATATAATTATAAAATTTTGCTCACGATATTATCAGCGTGTGATTTCTTCTGTGTATAGATATTTTTTTCAAAAGAAGTCATTCCGTTGCACGCACGCGCATCGCATTATTGTTTTAAATGCAAATCAAAGTAAATAAGTGCTTGCATACTTGGGTTTATTTAACATAAGCATTATTGACATTAACTTACGTGAAGGGTCACGCATGTACAGCATATTTACAGTTTTGGAATGAATCAGATATCACTTACCACTCATAATATTATCACGGATGATTTGTACATGACGGTCACTGATCCGGTCGGGTATGTTCGTGCCAAAATCCAACGACATGACCCAATTCGTGTACAACTATGCCAAACTTGTCACAATTTTTTCCGATGCTAATAGCCTGCGGTCCGTTACCTCTTTTTCCAACGAAAGAACAACATCTGTTGAGAAAAGTTTAGTATAAACGTCAAATACACATATATCTCGGGCACTAATTCCTTATTTTTTTTCCTTTTTGAGAAATTGTATAAAAGAGATATCAGAGCAATAAGATATCTTAAGATATCATTATGTGATTATTTCGCGAAAGAAAGAGAAACAAAAGGAAGTGAGAATATTGCTTAAAATAATAATAATTTAAAACTAGATTATATATATATATATATATATATGTAAAATGCTTATATGTGTAAAATAATAAGAACAAGGACGATAAATTGTGCAAATTACGCGTTATAGATATATTATATTATAGTATAATTCATAGTTCACTATCATGCGCGAAGTGCATACTGAACTCACCCGCAAGGTCTTTCCGTAAACAAAATGTAATTAGGATGCTCTCTAGGCACCCTCTCTACAAATTTAACGCAAGTAAAATTTTCCCAGTGTCTCATCGCCTGCTTGAATAAGGCTTTATGTGCGCCGGAAAAATTTCCATCGATCTCGTAAGGGATCACACCGTGATCCCACACTCGTTCCTTCCTCGCAGTAGCTGCCCGACGTATTCTGCTTAAATACGCATGTCTCGTGCCGCTCTTATTTGTCAAGTATTTTGGTTTGTGTTCTATATCGTAAAACTCGATAGAACGAAGGCGTCGATCGTGTACAGAAACAATTTCATCCGACGCATCGGTAACAAGGCCATATATTCGTCGATTACAATGACTGTGAGAACATCTACATAAAATTCTAAAGCTATATAAATAAAGCTATCACACATAGTCGTACATGTATTTTCACACACACGCATTTTCACAACATCGTATGTGTATACATACATCTGTATGTCAAAACGGAATACATCAAAAATGAAAAAAGTATGTGACTGCCTACATATTATGCAAAACATGTAATTTTAAAAGTAACGTAAAATTCTCTTTTCTTTTCTAAAATCCAAAATCCAAGCATAAGCATTTGTAAAGCGAAAGATGAAAGAAATTTTGAAAGTATAATGATAAGAGTGAATTACTAGTCGTATATTGAAGGCACTGTGGATGCGTAACTTTTTACAAGAGAGAAAAAAATAATTAGCATTGACAGTTGCAAAATGCAACGTTATAATCACGTTTTATCGTATCGCGATTGACAAACATTAAAAGAATAAACAATAAAATGTAAATAAAATCTGATGGCTAGCTACGCTCGTAATAATGTTGGTATCTATATTATTATATCTCTAATAACGATAACCAACGATAGCTGTAAAATCGCAAGCTGCATATCGATGGTATAATAATCAGTGTATCTGTCAGCGCGCTGTAATGCAAACGACTTACTAATTCGTAATAAGAAGTTCGATCGGTAGCAAAGACTGTCAAGGACAAGTGACAGATCGCTCCACTGCTGAACCTATCACAGCTCGTCTATCAAGATCTCATAATAAATATTGTAAATATGGAAAATAGAAGTATTACGCCGCGCGCGAGTACCAAGTGTTCCGTGTACTGTGCCCTTAGACAAAGCGTTTCTGAAGCAGCAAAGCGTTACAATTACGATTAATTAGCGTATAAGTCTCAAGTACGATCGTAAGCATCAAGAGAAACGAGGAAAAGTAGAGTACAGTGCGTTAATGAAGACCGAGGCATTTACCGTGCTTCCTCTATAGCCCGTTGTACCTAGTTGTGCTGTGTTACGAGAAGATTAGCGATCTTCGATAATATTATACAGTACGATTGATGTAGATCGTACGATCTGTTCAAGAGAGAGAGAGAGGTGGCGGGAAAGGAGAAGAAAGAAAGATTAGAACTGAAGATATGCTGAAGAACACGCAATATAAACGCTACTAATATTTCTATTGATAATTGTTACGGTTAAAAAATGATGCGAGCGTTACTCAATGATCGACGTTACTCAAATTTATAATGTAACACTTAAACATATTTATATAATAAGATTACATTAAATATATTATATATATGTATATATAAATATATATAATGTAATAAGCTTCTACAAGTCTGAAAAAATTTACCGTATGCCTTGATTTTAAAATCATTTTTTAGATAATTGAGCTTTTTAAGGCAAATACTCGAGAATCGGAAAAAATACATATACGCATAATTGTTGTTTGTTAAATATCACATCGTAACGATCTTCATTTCATGTAGCTTCGCAAAGCTTCGCAGTCGCATAGCGCTTTGTGTATGTATATGTCAGTGTGTTAATCCCGTAGGGGTGAAAAACTCGAAAGGGTCGCGATACATACATTGGGGAGCGCATTGGACGTAGTATGAGCTTTGAAACACGCTTACGAAAGCGCGTATTTACGTCCTATATCCGATACTATGAAACATGATCGTATGATGGTGATTCCCGACGAAACTCTAGACAATTCTAGGGCGGAGATTCAGTCTCGCTGGAACCGTGAATGTGGCGGATATACCTAACCGGACTACGGAGCGGTGAAAACTCTAGGAAGAACGAACTAAAGAATAAGCGGCGTTTTAAGTAAACTATAATAACGGACTTTTTCTTTCTTTTAACTTTGTAAACTACTTTGAATAATAATTGTTTGCCTGTGTCAAAGTTTCATATATATATATTTGATTTATTTATCTACATACATTTCTTCGCTCCGATCGCTTCTGTAACTACTGTCTAGAAAATATAAGTGCAGTCTAGAAAATATATATGTAGTCAAAATGATTCGATACATCACGGGTAAAAGAATGAGTAAAAAGTAGAAACTTTTTTTTCGCATTAGAGGAAGATACTTTCGTGTATAAGAGTATGCGAGCGATATACCTCATCACAGACATACGCAGGCATACGAAATGTCGCTGCCAATATTGACAAGTTATTGACAGTTCGAAGGCTGAAAATGTCCGGACATATGGGGTAATATCGAACTCCATTTTCCAGTTTTACGACGACTGCCATTGTTATTGGCATTGTGAGATAGCTCCCGCTAGCAGAAATACCGGCGATACTTAGAAATTGATGTGCTTACTAGTGCAAACAAATGTAAGAGTGATAGAGCTATGTCTCGCGCGTTCGCAATCTTTTTCAATCAATTAATTGCGCATCCACAGTGAATCAATGTAAGTCAATTATTTTATTTTTTATGTCCGAGAATAGAATTTACATGTGTACGTAATATATCAATGGAAGATATCACTGCAAATAATGTTTTTAATGTATAATGTTATCAATATTTACATTCTTACTTATATGTCAAGATTTACACTGCGATGAAAGAGATATCGGATATAGGTATCGAGTTAAAACAAAATAAAAATAAACAATTCACCACGCTAATAAATGACCAAGCCACGCTAATCTATTGTATTGTATCGTAGAGCAACTAACGTTATAATAACATTTTATATTATAATTTGTACATTAAATAATAGAATCAAATGTCTATAATATATTTGACTAATATAAATTTGATTGCGTCTTCCTACCTTCTACGATGATGATGTCGACGTCGTCGGTTTGTGACTACGCGCACACTTTGCGTACTCGTTTCAGGTTGCGCGGTAAATGTTTCCTTGCCGCCTATATGTTTGCGACCTATATATTTATTATCCTCGAGAGTTAAAGTTGTAGAGGTTGAAAGTTCGAGAGGCATATCATCGTTCGTTTGTCTAGTTGTTGCTGATCTCGATATTGAAGTCCTGGAAAGCTGTCGATAAGCTTGTTGTCTGGAATGCTTTTTCTTCGAAGCTTGGGTCGAGAATTCCAATCTGATCGACACAATAATAGACACAACTGTCAATCAGTAAGTATCATTTTTCTATATGCTGTTTGCACATGTATTTAAATGTATGTAAAATGTAATATCTCAAATAGACAAAATAAAATAATATTAAATATTTTTTGGAATATATATATATTTTATTTCCAGGATAAAATGAATAGCAAGCAATAGCATTATTAAATCACAGCGTATTTTCCATTGAGATTTGTCTCATATTTATCTCTTTATTAATTATATCAACATTGATAATATTTTCTTACGCATAATACTTGAAGAATATACTTTACGCAAGATTTAAAGAAAGATTTTAAATATATTAAATATGTTTCACTTATTATTCTTATATCACAAAATGCATAGTAAGTAAATTTATTGTAATACTTGAATCTAAAGCTCTCGTCTTTCACTGCGGGATTAGTATCATCGTTTCTAGTACTAAAGCTGAAACCATCATCGGATTCGTTATCCGTGTTATATTGGTTGCGATCTATCATTATAGGTTCTAACTTTTCTCGAGCAATTATCTGATCGTGCTCGTGGGGCACTTGTTTGTTAGCATCGTGTTCGCTCTTAAACTGGAGAATTTCTGAAATAAACAAAGTTTTATTTCTTCGAATTAAATATGAAAGTTAAATATATAAGATTCGCAATTATATAAATAAACACGAGTATCTTTTACAACTACAAATTCGATGTGTGTGTGTGTGTGTGTGTGTGTGTGTTTGCATACGTACGCGTTTGTATATCTATAAAATAAAATCACAAGTAAGTGGAATGATAAAATATTAGAAAGTGTCGATATTGTTTTCTGACAAAAGTTGCGTTTTTTGGATTTTGCATATTCGATAAAACGTTAATATATTATTTACCTGTAAGACCTTCCTCTTCCACCTGTAGACCTTCTTTTAATATCTCTTCTCGATACTTTTTCAATTCTTTCAAGTAGCTTTTATTTAATTTTTGCTCGCGCCATTCTGTGTCATATTCAATATTTGGCAAAGCAATGTCACCGAGAAAACTGCCTGAAATTAATCATACAATACATATATCGTTATATAATTCCATTCCGTCAAACAGATTGAATGTACGAGCGTAATAAATTGGAATTTTTTCAATCTGCGATATCGCAAGCATATATGCACATCCGTTGCATGCGTTGGCGCCCGTTTCGGTTAATTAATTAGACACTCACGCACACATCACACCTCGGTAAGTATTAACGAAGTTAAAATCGCCACACATTCGCGGTGACATATCCATAAATACAACACACACCTCACAGCCTCAACGAATTACATAGCTGTAGTCACAGAGTCACAATTCATCCGTTGGTACATCCACATTTGTATAATACATGCATTCGTCCATGCGTACAATAGGCCTAAGGTATTAAACTTAACTAAAATATTAGTTATATTGACATATAATTTCTATTATCTCTTCTATGATCTTTAGAGAAAGAGAGAGAGAGAGTTTTTGCTTTTCAAAATATTGTAATGTTATAATTATAGTCACTTGTATTATTGTTTCGTCACAGTATAATTCTAATAATAGATTTTTAAAGCAGATTACCGTAAGCTTTAATTTAATATAACATATAAAATAGATGCATGTTACGATTCTGTAGTAGAATTGCAAGTGCGGCCCTGCACAGCTTCCGTATACGAATGCATGTATCTACACGATGCAGTCGCGGTTACAAACCACGTAATGCCAAACCCCTGTCCGTTTCGAATCGGTGATTTCATGCCATTCAGGCGGGTGCATCGTCCGAATGTTCACATAAAATAATTTTATCGATACTCATATTCAATACAAATGATAAATGCTCTTCAATTCAGCTTTTCTTTTAGTTCTCGCCAAATATATATGTATACGAAATGTTAAAGTAACAATGTTACCTTACGATAATACGATGTCTTATGTAATATTATTTTGTGTCTTTAATTTTTAAAGAACGCACTTCCAATAGCGATAGAACCTGCTATATCGTTTTTCATTTAAAAGAAATTAAAAAAAAATAATAAACTCAAATAAAAGAAAAAGTAAAAAGATAATATCCAAGATTCGTTCTGTCGCGGAATCATGGCAGAGAGCCAATCGTGATGTCGGAACTGTTCCAATCTCCGAATCGATCAGAGAAGCCTCCTTTCCCATTTCCAGAACATTTGCAAGAGCACGCGAGATGTGAAACAGAGATAAATAAAGAGAGAGAGAAAGAGACAGACAGATCAAACACCTTATGAAACAAGAGCTACTCCTGGTTAGCTGAAAAAAAATGGTTTTAACTTGTATTGTGAAATACGGCCAAACGATTTTTATCATTATTATTAAATATATTGTCTCACAATTACGCCAATTTTACTTTTTTAAATTGTACCTTCTTCAATGTTATTAATAATGTCATTAATGACGCATTATGATTATCTCTAGTTCTAACAGGTTCTAATAAACGGGATATTTAATCAATTTGTAAAACGCAATAATTTTTTTAGATTTAATCTTGTTAAAAAAGGATTTATCTTTAATAAACACGAATGTTTTCATAATATTGTATGCTCATATGACCGAGCTTACATACTCAAAATACAATTAATACGGCGAAAAAAGATTTTTGATCTTGAATTATTTTACATCAACATCTATTAGTAACGGATTTTATTATTTGTAAAATGTTAAGAGAAAAAATAAAGATAATATGTAAAAAAGTGAAAAGTAAAAAATATTCTCATTGTTAACATTTCGACTCTCAACATACAATATACATTGTGCCGTACGCATGTATTACTACATATGTACGTTCGCGGATTACGTGAGTATGTGTACGAGTATGTGCTGTATTGATTCGAATGGAGAAACCTCTCGCATCGCGGCGAGTCTCTATCGCGTCGGATTAAACGCTCACGTACACTACTGACATTAACTTTATATCTGCTTTCTCTTCGTTCTTCTCTTTTCTTCTTCCTCGTCCTAAGCGCAATAATATGTAATATGTATTCGATAATGGTTCTATTGTTGATTTAATAGTGATTATTTATTTTATCCCTTTTAATTATTTGTCAATGACAACTCGATCACGTCTGTATAACGCGCGGTAGAATCGCAAGAAGGAAAAAGGTTTTACTTGTTCTTGTCAAACGAAATGTGATCACTGATATCGTAATTATTGAACAATTTACATAATATTCAGAATTTATTTAAATAAATTATATTGGATTATAGCAATTGCGATAATGTCAAAGACCGATAGCGGATTGTTACACAGATTAAACATTTGAAAAATTGTGATATTATTAATGAATAAAATATCTCGGTAATATAATCTTTTATTTTTATTGCTCCGATTTTATGCGATTTACGCAATGATAAAAAAAAAACCGCATCTTTTAATGTTACAGCTCAGAACTTACAGCAAAAACTTTTCTCTTTTTACACTTTTTTTATCATCTCAATTCCACATCGCTCCACATATTAATTAGTTAGTCATTCAAAAACTTTACCACATTTTTCTTTACCGTTGCCTTCTCGACACGGTGATTTCTTTTTAGTTACAATTATTTGATGAAAAATCTTTTTTACATCTCCGATATACATACCTACGCGCGATACACATCTAATCGGACCTACGTACGATATACGAAAGGTATATATTGTATGTCGACCCGATTTACTATTTCATACTTACAAAAAATTATTTACGAAAGTTTATGTACGAAAGGTTTACTTGTGCGTTTTTTAAATAATTGTATTATAGTAATGATCTACTTAATATACCGAATAATTATATCGTGATCATATTGTAATTCCTTATTTTCTCATATTTTTCATTTCATATTCATACTCAATCATAACTACTTCTCTACAATCTAATGTATCGCATCGAAATGAAATGCAATCGAATGAAAATATCTTGCGTAATGTAATAATTATAGAGTGCATAATGCCGAATATGCGAATACGCAGTTTCTACACTAATCACAAAAATATAGTTTGTTTATTAAGAAACGATTGCTCGAGGTAACTGTCACTCTGTATATATCGCGAACGATAATAAGCTCGTGTTAATAATGATTCATTACGACATTCCGCCAATTTTATCTAGAAACAATGATCGTGATGACTTTTGGAATTGATTTCAATCGTAAGAGGTGTGAACGATAAATTTCTTTTGTGATCCAACTTGACATTTTTTTATCCTCTTTCTTACTATTCTTTCATCATATTTTGTCTTTCACACTAGTGAATATTCGATCTAATCCCAAAATATAAATCCTCATCACGTTCGGCTTCTGTGTCGCTTTCCACTTCCTGAGTTTGATTCGATCGAATGTCATAGTTTCACGTTCATTCATAAAATGTATGTGAAGACTAAATACAATATTTCTTTCATTAAACCTCTAAAAATAATCGAAGGATAAAGAAAAGAGTATAAATTTCTGAGATTCTTCATCTAAATTGTAAAGATATGATAACTACAAACAAAGAAATGGCTGTGCTATAAGGAACAATGTGCGTATGTAGTATGTACGTGCGCGCAAGTAATATACGAGTAATATTGTAATAACGTTATATGTATGTTTAGAAACGTCTTAAATCGTCTTAAACGTCTTAAGTATAATAGAAGTATAACAGAACTAAAACAACTTGATAATACATTAAATTAATACATAACACATATAATATAATTCTAAATATATTACATGTGATGTGTATTATTTTCCACCAAACTCTCCGAACACAATATATTATATATACTATATATTGTATATTGAAATGATTATCGAGTCTATCAGCTTATACTATATCCAGAGCTTGGATATGGTAAGAGTAAACATTGTTCTAAATAAATGGTAAGACATCAAAATCCCGTTTCCTCGTCTGGAATTAAAGAAAAAGCTCTACAAACTGCGTGTCAGAGGCATGCCGAGGGTTAAAAGGTTATCATTCGATGTGATAATCAAGCAAACAGAAGGAAAGCAAGGCGAATGGCACATCACATCCCGACTTAACCGAGAAGATCGAAGAGAATCGATTCGCATTGATTTATAAATCTGAAATAATATTTTTTACAAAGTTCTTGCAGATTTAATTTTATTACATCACGTCTGTTTCAGAAATATTTTCAATTATTTGCAAAATACATAAAAGGAAATCATTTATTAATGTGTCTTCTCGATAAACATGTGTGATTTATATTTATTTATTGTTGTTGTATTTTTAACATTAAGCAATAAATTTCAGCAAACTATTGTTAAGAATCATTTTACTTGCTTTAATTTTCATTGCTTTGCATATCATATGTAATTGTATAACTTTACCAAGCTATACATTTAGTACTATTCGATATTCTAAGTGCAAGTATTTTCAACACAAATACTATATAGTCTTGTCGTTTACGTCAATTTTTCTTGTTCATCATTAACTACTTATTTAGATATAATACTATTTAGATATAATAAACAAACTTGTATTGCAAAACATATACATGTTTTTGTGTGTGTGTGTGTCTCGTGCATGCTGCATATTTTGTGTGCGTGTGTGCGTGTGTGTGTGTGCGTGTGTGCGTGTGTGTGCGTGCGTGTGTGCGTATGTGTTGCGCGACCCCGCGCGCGCGAAAAGTGAGAAATTGCGCAAATGAACGTTGTGCGTAATATGATTTAGCTTCGAGAATTTTTACGAAACGTTCAAGTTACATGCGTTCATTAGATAGTTAGATACTAATTATAAAACATAGATGTAATTTTATACCTTGCGATATGTATAAACTTGCATCGTTCGACGTAACGTTTTGGTATCACTTACATTATACAAAATGACTAAATAAGCATCATGTACATATTGATTCTACATATACAAATAATCTGTATTATTTGATTATGCTATCTCTTCTCATGCTCAGCTATGATATTAAAAATTTTAATTTTAATAAAATAATCAATAAAAAGAAATGTATAATACTATTGATATAACCGACAATTTTATTTGACATTATCCATTGCATTGACCTATTAATTCTTCTAATCGCAAGTATCTTTTTGCAAATTTAAAGTTGTAATAGTTAAAAATGTAGAACGTATTTTAGCACGTATATATCACTCTTGTTATGTATATTCTATCAAAAATCTTCTAATTTAGAAAGAAAAACAATTAGGGCGAAAGCAAGCACCAGACAGCAAATAAGAGAGAAAAAGGGGGGAGGAAAGTAGTGAGAGGACGAAGGAGGGAGAGATAAAGAGTGAGAAAGAAAGAATGAGAGAGAGGAAGGAAGGAGAGATGGCAAAAGAGTATAAAGAACGCTAAGAAAAGAACTAAATCATCAATGTATGTCTCACAGAGATACAAATTTAATGTGAAGCAATGTAAAAGCTTTTGAACAGAGAAGCTTTAAAAATATATTTTTGTCCTGATTAAATAATATTTGTTATGAATAATTAAACTTTTTTTTACAGAAAATGAATATCAATGCTTTTGAACCTTCTCATTTGGAAAATGTTTTCAAACTTTTAGGTTTGGTAACGAATATAACAAAGAAAAGATATTTGGAGGAGTTGGATTACTCAAGAAATAGAGCCATTCAAAGACAAAAGTACAGTAAGATTCATTGAATGCATTTTTAAACGAGAAATTACAACATGTAGTAGTTGAACTTTACACAACCAAGAAAAGAAAAAAAGCGCCAATACCATGCACCAAAATATATATTAGCGAACGTAATCTCGACAGTTTTTCGAATGGCCGACTTTTTCTTCAGCCTTCTAGAGCAACATAAAGAAAAATACGACATGCTTTTCCCTCATTAATAACATACTTGGGCTTGATCTTTATGAAAACTTTCTTCAGTCTTTCGACTTAACTGGAAACAAAAGATTTTGTAAACTGTAGCAACAAGAAGAGAAACTTGTTGGCAATAAATTTTTTTGTATAAAATAATTATGTTAATATGTAATTTTATATAATATGTACTTGATAAATAATCTATTAGCAAAAATTAATACATTTCACGATGAACGTATCATACATATTACACGTGCTACATCGAAATATACGTACATATGTATCTGTCGAAATATATGTACATATGTAATGATAGTCTCAGTTGGATCACATTGAGCAATCTAATATGGAAATTTTTAATTGTAGAAAAATTTTTATTAATTTAAGGAGCGTGATATAAAGTAAAAGTGGAAATACAATTCCAATGCAAAATAAATTCCGCATGTGTTAAAAATATAATTTTACTCGATGGATTATACGAGACATTACTGGCTTTTGATCTTCATTTAAGTCGTTGAGATTCTCTCCACAAAGAACAAAGAATTTAAAGACTTCCGTTAGCAATCTATGCTACATCGATATTTGCAAGCATTGAGATGGAAGGGGGAGGACTGGAGATTTACCATTATACAATTTACCGCACTTGCAATTAGCAATAATCGATAACATATCGATAGCCATTTTGTGATTATCACTACGTGTTTTCTTATTTCGTTATTATATTTGTTACATTATTATTATATTTGTCCGGATTTTTTATCGTTAAATTATATTGTTCAAAGCGATTAATATTACACATCTAATATATTCTAGTATGTTAAATCTATGATTTATAAAGGAAAATTTTGCTTTTCCGAATAAAGCCAACACCACGCCCGAAAAATATGCCGTGCCATATCGTTCTTCATCCCCTTCTTTTTTACTCCACTGCTGACTCGTCTACAATTCTCGAGACACTTCCAAGATAATCATTTCAAGAGGATGAAAAGACAGCCCTACTTCTTCACTATGGCAATCCTCAAGCCTTAGTGTCGAATTCATCTTGAATACAACGAGGTCTCTAGAGTTCTAAAAGAAAAGGAATTACTGACGGAAAACAAAGACCATTCATTCGAGAATAATCAACGTCTTTTTTCAAAGACCAAGAAAATTTGTTTTTAATTCGCTATCTTATGTCATCATTTTGTTTATTGCCAATTATCTTAGTAATAGTAGCAGGTTATCTATCGTTGAATTAATTGTTTAAATATCTCTTGTATAAAAATTTGTTTTCCTTCGATTTCAATCGAAAAACCTACACACTCGACATACTCTATCCCTTTCTCCTTGCGAAAAATTTACTCGATATAATATTAATTACATCTATTTTTTCTATGATTGTATACTCTTTTTAGATAGTTCAATATACAATAGTTTACATATATATATATATATATATATATGTAACCTATTGTATATTGAACTATCAATTTAGATTACAGTTTTCTCTTGTTATTTTTTGTACTTACTTGCTTTGCAAATATCAATGTCTAAATCTCCAGTGATAATACGCGGAAACTTGGAGTTCAGTAGATCCTCAACAGAGAATTTATGTCGTCGTTTACCGCGCTCATTCTCATCAGTGTCATTTTCAACAGCTCGGCAATCGACAATCTTGGCCAGCAAGTAGACGATTGCGAGTACCAAAAGTGGCCTCATCTCGAGATTATCGGATAAAATATCGATACGATGATAACGGCAGCAGTGGCGATGACGGAAATGATAACGATGACGACAACAATAAAGACGACGATATCAACGACGTCGACGTCGACGACGACGACCTCGACGACGACGACGACGACCTCGACGACGACGACGACGACGGCGACGACCGACGACGACGACGACGACGACGACGACGACGACGACGACGGCGACGGCGACGACGACGACGACGACGACGACGACGACGACGACGACGACGACGACGACGACGACGACGACGACGACGACGACGACGACGACGACGACGACGACGGCGGCGACGACAAAAATAGTCTTTCAAATACCAGTTGGATCATAACAAACCAAACGTGCTACTGTCCACGCATATACATTTTTATAGTATGAAAGAAATTCAAGCGTTTATTGCAAATATAACGTTTAGCTTTCAACTTGAACAAATCATTGATCACATTAGCATTCCGCACGCTTTCATCTGGCGATGACACGTAAGGATAATTTGTAGTGAACGCGGGAAAAGACTGAATGTCTATGTTTAATATGCATCTAATTAACCCATGTGTTATCCCGAACACATAATTCAGCCCGGTTAATAAACAATTAACATTCACATTAACACGTTACGATTCGCCGGACGAAACGGACGTCAGTCGTCCGTGCGTGGAGAACGTGGAGAACAGACTGATCGTATCCCTCACGGCAAACACGAACGCGTCATTCGAAAGCGCGCGCTCATACTGGAGTTAAGTTTAAGAGAGAGGGACGGAGAAGGAAGGGGACATATACGTGTCCACAGAGGGGATGCCAACCGGTCCCCTCCTCACAAACTGCACAGCACGAGGGTGGCCGAGACACTGATCGCGGTTCAAAGAATGAGAATGGAGAGAAATTTCCAAGAAATTTATCTTCCTAAAGTTACGAACATTGTTCTAAAGAGAAGAAGAAACATAGAGTCTTATTTAAACAATTAATATCTTTTTTGATAAAATAATAAAGTTTTGTTACAAAAAACGTTATTATGTGTGTATTTCACTATTCTCAACAATTACTTTTGATTTACCTGCATGTTTTGATAATAAATCTGTGACTTATTGAATATTACGATTAATGTACAATTATTGCCGCGAATTAGAAAAGATTAAGCCATAACCACTTACATTAAACAATACAGACATATTTAAAACGGACAACACATTGATCAATTGACTAACTTTAATTGTTTAAAAATGCAGACACAGACGTAAGTACGCGCGTGCACGCGCAAAGTGCTACTTAGGTATACCAAATAATAGTGAACTTGCTGACATTTATTTGCGTCGATAAATATTCCAAAAAAGGATTTAGTATTGGGTTTGGTCCTGCATCCTCGAAACACGTGTTTCATATCCCACACGATGATTTGGTATCGATCAAGTATCGATCACCTATCAAATTGCTGTCATGAAATCACCTTGATCGTTATATAAATATTTGCTCGTTTGTTTAAAAAATAAATATAAAATTAGCATTAAAATTATTATTATTAATATCAAAAGAAGAAAAATAAATATAAAATGTAATAATAATAATAAATTTTGCAAATATAAAAGAGACAAAAAGCGACTTTCTTTTGATTACTCTCTCTCTCCCCCCTCTCTCTCCCTCTTCCTCCCCCTCCCTGCGATTCTTTCAACAATTTCTTTCATTGGTTGTAAATGCGTATAGCAATAAGTGCCCACCGAGAAAGATAATAATCAACAATAAAAATAATATATATAGATATATATATATATATATATATATGTGTATATATATATATGTGTGTGTAAGTAAACGATAAGAAATGAGATAAAATCTTTTTCTTATATTTCCTACAAGACAACTTTTGTCTTTTTATATTGCGGAAGATTATTTTTGCAAAAGTTGCAAATTGTTAAAGAATTATCTCCTCTCTGCTATTGGATTTTATTATACAGGGTGAGCCATTTTAATCTATGGACCCCAATTCCTCCGAATGTATGCATGGTACGAGAAAATGGTTCAGATAAAAGTTTTGTGACTTCGAGGGGGACATAAGATGGTGTCATTGGTTTGACCTTGAAGAATTATTTGAAAGTCACATGAAAGTCACCTCAATTTTTTTAAGTGGCATCCCCTATTTTTTATTGCATATTCTTGTAGCTTATCTCAAGACCTTTCCAAAACACTATAAATAAATGTTTTTTCGTTAAATATTTTCCGAGTTATAAGGCTTGAAATAATTTCTTAATTTTACATAAACTATAAAATATCTCGTAAAATATTCACTTTTCGATGACCTTACCTCAATACTTTTATGCACAGAATAATGAGAGGAATCAATTGGTGTAAAGAAAACACATAGTTGTTTTTAAGAAAAAATATGTAATTGTTAGTTACAAATTGCACATTTTTTCTTAAAAACAACTATGTGTTTTCTTTACACCAATTGATTCCTCTCATTATTCTGTGCATAAAAGTATTGAGGTAAGATCATCGAAAAGTGAATATTTTACGAGATATTTTATAGTTTATGTAAAATTAAGAAATTATTTCAAGCCTTATAACTCGGAAAATATTTAACGAAAAAACATTTATTTATAGTGTTTTGGAAAGGTCTTGAGATAAGCTACAAGAATATGCAATAAAAAATAGGGGATGCCATTTAAAAAAATTGAGGTGACTTTCATGTGACTTTCAAATAATTCTTCAAGGTCAAACCAATGACACCATCTTATGTCCCCCTCGAAGTCACAAAACTTTTATCTGAACCATTTTCTCGTACCATGCATACATTCGGAGGAATTGGGGTCCATAGATTAAAATGGCTCACCCTGTAGATTAATTCTCAGTGTGAAGTGAAAATTCAAATATATAGATTTTGTAAATTTTTCATAATTGTTTATAAGAAACCAATATTTTTATATTCTTCATATTTTTATATTCATTTTTATATTGTTAAGAAATGGATTCACGAAAACCAAATTAATAAATAAGCAATTTAGATTGCAGTTTAGATAACGGTATGCAGATACCATAAATAAACACAAGGAATTCTTTGCAATCGTACATATTTTTTTTAATAAAAAAATTTACCACTTAAGTCACATATTTTATCATATTTAAATATTTGGCACACTCAAATTTTTCGTTTCTTCGATCTCTTTTTTCATGTAACTCTCGTATTGTAGGTTATACCTGTCTCTTTTTCATTGGTATTTTAAGTTTTAAAACATTCTTTCGCGTGGAGATGTACATCCAGAGATGCTGGATGACAGATTAGTGACAGAACAATTATATCTGTCGAGCAACGGACCTGATTTGACTCTCAGTGGTTGCCATCTTGCATGTTATATTGAAATAGAATATAGATAATAACAAATTTCGAAAATACTAATGACGGAAGAAAGAAAAATAAAAGCCGCCATGTTTTGTTCTACAAGAGAACGAATATACGTATATGTATTCATTAAAGCGTAAAAAAGAGATAGGTATTTGTAAGATTTACCGACAGAATGCTTGTAATTTATCATGTGAGCGAGAAATTTTAAAATTATATACATAAACATTAAAAAGGAGCAGCAAGCATAGCGATCTCAATTGATAAAACAGATATTGTGATCTGCTCGAGTTACGTTAATCTGTTTCTGCACTCCGCGTTGTACGACCAGTAGGAGAATTTAATTAATAATGTCGATAGCACTTGGAATGTGCGAAACGCCCGGCTGTAATGCCGTTGCGAGTCTGCAATGTCCAACTTGCTTAAAGATCGGCATCCAGGGTTCATATTTCTGCAGCCAAGTAAGACACGTTATACCATTTTAGGTTAAATTAGTCATCTCGTTTCTTCAATTTAACCTTATTCCGTACATGTATTAAACGTCATCCAATATTTATTGTAATCGGGAAATCCAATGTTTCGACTTTTTAGCTGTTCCTCAGATCTTTGCTATTAAATTTCCGTCTATCCAGAGACTTGCCGAGATTTATTTACCATCGATTTATCATATAAATCCTCATTATTTCTAGGATTAATTCTTGTTATTAGTTCTAGTTTTGATTTCTGTCGCAATGGAGTAATATTTCTTTACTTAAACTTCTTTACAATATAAGCACGAGAATATAAGTGGAATCTCTAATGATCCTCTAATGATCTATTTCTCTCTCAAGAGAATTACTAAACTATCCACAGATATGTTGTTGAAAATATTCCAAAATATGCATACTTTTACAAAATTCACACATACTTCTATAAAACTTATTTCTGATCTGACTATATTCGCCTAATTGCTTGATTGATCGCTTTGGTCATCACTTTCACAGCAGATAGTTTTATATTGTCTCGAGTAAAGATTATTCGTTTAGATTTGTTAGATTGACCAATTAATGTAACATTCTAATTTTCAGAATTGTTTCAAAGGTAGTTGGAAAACGCATAAAGTTATCCATCAATTGGCAAGTGAGTATGTGCGTGCCATTTTATTAACTTTAATGAGTTTTTTCTTGTGATGTGTAACACACATTTGCATATAATCAGAGGGAGAAAATGGAAACAAAGTTCCCGACACTTATAATCCTTGGCCAACCTACAATTATACTGGTAAATTACGGCCATATAAAAAGGAGCAACGTAGAGAAGTTCCCGAGCATATTGCTCGACCAGACTATGCCTTACATCCAGCTGGGATACCACTCAGTGAGCAAGCTGTAAAAGGTTGTAGTCAGATAAAAATTCTTGACGATGAGGAAATTGAAGGCATGAGAATCGCGTGCAAGGTATACCATGTGTACTTGCTATACACAAACATAGATAGGTAGAGATGGTAGAGATATTATTGAGCTTTTGTATTATGGACATCTCGTGTGTGTTTTTTTTTTTTTTTTTTTATCAATTCTAAATTAAAAGCTTTGTTTAGCTTGGCCGAGAAGTCTTGGATGAAGCTGCAAAGACGTGTGATGTCGGTGTTACAACAGCCGAAATTGATAGAGTTGTGCATGAAGCTTGTATCGAAAGAGATTGCTACCCATCGCCGTTAAATTATTACCAATTTCCTGCCAGCTGTTGTACTTCTGTCAACGAAGTGATTTGCCACGGTATACCTGATACTCGACCCTTGCAGGATGGCGATATTTGTAATGGTATAAATTTGTCAATGTCAACTGTATGGTAATTTTTCTTCCTTTCAAGCACCAAAAATATTATTGCACCTAATTCATGCTTCTTCCCAGTTGATGTCACGGTATATCACAATGGTTTTCACGGAGATTTGAACGAGACTTTTCTAGTGGGTAATGTAAAATCGGAAGTAAAAAAGTTAGTGGAAGTGACCTATGAATGTTTGTCCAAAGCTATTGACATTGTAAAACCTGGTGAAAAATACAGAGAGATTGGCAATGTCATACAAAAACATGCACAAGCTCATGGTCTTAGCGTGGTTCGCAGCTATTGTGGTCATGGAATTCATCGTTTGTTTCATACCGCGCCGAATGTGCCGCATTATGCCAGTAAGTAGATTTTTCCCAAACTGATTTCCCCAGTAAGTAAAAAATGAATAAATTTGCTATATTTCAAAAAAATCATATAAACTTTATTATCTAGAAAATAAAGCAGTAGGTGTTATGAAACCCGGGCATTGCTTCACAATCGAGCCAATGATATCCCAAGGTACGTGGAAGGACGAAACATGGCCCGACAATTGGACTGCCGTTACATTAGATGGTCAATGGTCAGCGCAATTTGAGCATACGTTGTTAGTAACGGAGACCGGTTGTGACATTCTCACGAAACGACTTGTAAATGACGGTAGGCCATGGTTTATAGATCACTTGTAGTAGCATTTTCCTACAAGATCTAAAGTGTAGCTTTATTTTCCTACAAGATCTAAAATGAAACTCGTGCGAATCGATAGACGTCTAATGTATAAGTTACCTCGTATATTTTACAAATTACAGTAACGTTTTTGTTCTTGCAAATGTATAGTAATAACAAAAAAGGAAATAAACAGTACAATTGAGTTACCCTTCTAATTTTACGTGGAAATATCTATTACGTAACACTTGTCGGTGCGCGAATACTAAATTTTAAATTTTATCAAATTTTTGCGAGACGAGAGAAAGTTATATAAATATCTAAATTAATAATTTGTACTTGGAGTAAAATATTATAGTTATGCATACAATAGTAGTTAACTAGTGCAAAGCATTAGTTATCTCTCTCGGAATTGTTATTGATTTACACATTATATATGTGTTGCCTTTACCAAATGCGTGATGATGCGTGAATATTCGAAGCAGCATGAATGAAATTTTACAAAGACTTTCACTGACTGTCCGTCAACGGATTAACAAATACATACGGTGCACACGCGTTTTTACATGTTTCTCACAAGACGAGGCATAAATAACTTTAAATAAATTATTAATTTACAACACATACTACCTCTACCTTTTTCTAACATTCGTCAATTATTAATGTAATACATATACATATGCACATTCGACAAGATTTTTGCTTCCTAATTTTCTAAGAAACGCAAACGACTGCCAAACTCAATACGAGAAGCATTATTGTGCATCGTTTTTTCATCAAACAAAGTCGCATGTTGCGTCGATTGCACATCTTCAATTTTCCCATCTTCATTCTCATACTCGTACTCGATGTCCCCAATATCATCTTTCCTCACATTATTTGGATCGTTATCACTCGTAACGTAATCAGTCTCGTAATCAGGCACAGTAATTTGTAGAGGTGACTTTTCATCATTTTGTTTATGGCGGTGCTGCTGACTGATTTTCGTGTTCTGATGTGATGTCGATTGATTATATTTTTGCTGTTGATCGATCTGCGATCGTGTCAACTTATCGTGTTGAATTACTACACCATCGTCATCGTTTTTATGATTAAATGGCATCGCTTCGTCTTTCCTCATATCTTTTTTCTGTTGTTTCCGAAGCTGGCCAATAAGATGACTGTTAACATTACCGGCAGCGGCCAGCGCAGCTAATTTCTCAGCAGCTTCTCTGTTGGGAAGTACCGTATAGAATCTTGTCGATATAGCATTATCGTCGGCCACTTTATCGAAATACGTCGTCGGATTTCTCTGATGGGTCACTTCTCCATATTCAATATTGTTTTCAGATTGTTCTGCTCCACCTATAGGATATGTAAGTTCTTCGTGTAGTTCAGAGTGCACATTGTCATTTTGTTTGGTACCGAATGCATCCACCGAAGATTCTGGATCGAGATTATAATCTGTCGTAATTCTATCGGAGGCGTAATCTTGGTCGGGCAAAATTTGCTGCTGTAGCCGCTGTTGTAACTGGTTAGTCTGTTCGTCATAATTAAAGGAATGCATTTGCGGTTGAGAAAAACTTGTTGCCGCATCTGATTCAAGTGTTTGACCGAGTTCTTGCTGTTGAAGAATATGTTGCTGATCTAATAACCATAAGAATTGGACAAATATATAACTTTTATTCTAGCATCGGCTGCAACTCTGTTATGCCGAGAAGAATTTATTAGGGAAGAAATCGCGCTTATAATTATTAGAATTATTATTAGAATTCGAATTATGATAGTTTGATCTTTTTAGTCGAGCGAAAATTTTCTCGTGTTAATAAATATTTCATGTTGAATATTGGCTCGAATTGTAAGAGCCAATTCTGACTTTTCAAAAGATAAAAAATTTAAGCAGAAAATTATTCACTATTGGACTTACACTCTCATTTCACTACATTTCTTGAATCTACGTGACCGTTCGTTACGCAATTTCCTCCTCTCATCTAATGTATTCTATAGATACACTATACCTGTTGTATATCGCTCCGCGAGTTTGTGTGGAAAATTATTCAACAGATTGTAGAGTTGTGAAGCTGACAATGGTGGCCCTGCTGGAGCCGGATGACCTACGTGAAGGTCCGCTGGTAGGTCCTGCCACGCTATGGTGTACGGTGTCTGCGGAATGGCAGTCGAAGGAAATCCGACGTTTAGGGAACTATGGAGATTCGTTTGCATTGGCATGTTTGACTGGCCAAATCGTACACTCGAACCTAAAACGCTCGTATCTGGATTGACCGGATGATTTACAAACAACTCGTTAGGTTGCGGCTGAGGATTATTAATTATAATCGAGTACAGCCTCATTATATCCAAATCGTGTGGTTGAAAGATGACCGGCTGGACAGTTTCATGTTCCTTTAGAGTCACGTCATTGCTTTCCGTAACTTCATATTGCGGCGGAATCGAGCTCGTCGCTGTCCCCTGCGATGACAAACTGCTACCAATAGTGGTTAATCCAAAAGTGGTTCTTCTAGAATCTGTAAAAGTAACATTCACCGACGAGAGTCTGAATCTTAACATTTCACCCAGCTCAAGGTGTAACTATAACGAAAATTTGCAATGAAAATTTCTACTTACTTTTTGCAGGAGTATGGTAATTGAGGTCGCTCGAATATGGTCGGTGATGCGCGATATCTTCCAAATTAGTGACCGTATTGTATCGTATTGGTGGCTTATCCGCTGGACTCAAATTTGGTGCCGGAATTGTGTGAATAGGTCCTTTGTCGTCGTCAATATCCCTTCGATGAGTAGGTGGCAACGCTAGTTCCGATCTGTATTCCAGACTGTACTCCGGTAACTTGTTTATGGAATAAAATTCTTTAATGGGAGCGCGTTGTGGCACAATTGGATAATTGTTCAAGGATACTACTCGCGTTGGAATTTGATTCTTCCAGCTAGTCGTCAAAACATTGTACATCGGCCGGCGAAATCTAAAGTCAAGAATAAAATTATCAATTGTAGTGATGTAACGGGAAGGAAAGTAAAACGTTTAAAATTTCTTACCTATAATTGGCATGTTTGTAAGGTATTCTCTGATGAGACAGATTACCACCGATATGAATGGTATTTCCCGTAGATATTCTTTGATTGATAGGCCGAGGTTTTTTTAATATCAGCGCAGGAGCGTATGATGGAGACAATGGTCTTCTAATCTTATTCTTCGCTTCGGAAAGACAGATACACACGGCGAGGAGCCAATACATCCAACTAATTGTCTACAATTTGGTTTATACAGCGTATCGAATCGATTATCTATCTCACTTGCTCCGAAAAATTTCAACGGGAGAAAAACTGAGAGAGATTACTCTTATTATTTTCAAAACGCAAGTGAAAACGAAACGATCTTTGCAGCATCACTACAGACTCTTTGAACCATGTCATCACAAATAAACGTGTACCCGTAAAATCAAAGAGAAAATTGCCACGAATCGTTAATGCGCTAAATGTGGGACATTGTGCCACATTGGTGCTCGCGAGAAAAGTGGATATATAACTAGCGTAAAGAGCGAAAAGAAAATGTACATGAAATGGTGAAAATTGACTGTCTTTGAATGATAACCGAATTAATATCTTATTAACCATTGATCACTGGTCTAGTTTATTATGACACAAAAGTCGAATTCTCATTTGCTTTTGAGCAACGAGCGAATCGGGACGTAAAATTTCTGAGACACAAAGATCTTGTCTTCAAATTTTTCAAACTACTTATTTTTAAATAGGTTCTATGTTATATGTTCGAAAATATAAATCTCTGAATTGACGTCGGTTGCAAATTCTTATTAATGAAAAATGGAAGAGGCAGAAATTTATCTCAATATCAGTTTTGACAAGGTATAATTTTTTATATAAAATTTATGACGATTACACGTCGTCATATAATGCGACACATTGTATAACGTATCGCTTACCGTTACCCCGTGCACCATGTCATAACATTTTCAATTAAACTCGGTCTTTCATATAATTGAGACAAATTTTATTGCTATAATAACATATATCATAATAGATTGTGTGAATCTTTTATAAATATCTTTTTTTGTAATATCGTGGAGAAATCTCGTAAAGGTACTTTCGATAAACAGTGCCTAATTTATGCACTATATGTATCTTACCTTCATAATAATTTACGCTTTTGTTGACTTGCAACGTGCAAAACTGCACTATTTGCACTAATTATGAAAAAAAAACCAGACTTTTTCTCTTTTTTTTTTTGCTTTTTTTTAAATGTATTTCGATAAGGAAACAAGTTATTTTAACATAGTCGTACGCTGATAAATAATCGAATATGAATTGCGCGCACGGTGACCATCGAGGAAGCACAACAACGTTCTGCACACAATTAGGTCATTGTCCTCCATTTATACTCCGAACCGGGGAATGTTTTATCCAAGATTAAAAGTGGCCTCTTACTTCGTCAACCCACAGCAGTTGTTTTGAGATATGGTTACTGATATCGATCAAGTTGAGGAAAAAGAATTATCCATAATTATCGACTCTCCTTGTTTTTCAACATTTTATTAACACAATTAATATTTCTGCATTAATATACAATATATTTTTCTTACCAAGAAAAATTGATCTTTATAATTTATGTACATTGAACTACGCTACTATCAAAAAGTTTTTTATGGTATGTTGTTAAATAAAAAAATTATAGCTGTAAACATTATATACTGACAAAGACATCAAGGGAAACTTAAATTCTTTCTCTCTGGTTTTAGATGGTTCAAGTTAAATATAAGTTCAATTTAATGGTAAACATTATGAAAAACAAATTGTTCTCAAAGTCATATTTGTTAACAAATAAAAGTTGTGTATTCGCGCTCACACACACATACACGCGCGCGCAGGCACGCACACAAATAGATCTTACAAAGCCATGTGTTCTCGCTCGCGAGACTGAATCGACTTGATCGAACGTGTAATTTGGTCACGCTCTCGCAACGTTTCTCTCCATATCCTCCATACCGGATTCGCTTAGGAATGCAGTCGTTGATGCACAGTTAAGATTGCTACGCATGTGTGATCCAGTGACCTATATGTAATTGCAAAAAATGTGAAATGCTTATAAAACCACGAAAAGAAATCAATGTTTGACAGCGTAAAATCTCATCTTTGTTTTTTTATATAATTATTATAAACCGTATTCTCTCTTTGTACATATTATATTTCTAAATTTATGTACGTTGTACCTTGTAACGATCATCATTAGCTTGTGTACGATTATCATTGTACTTTTGTATTTCAATTTTGTATACACACACACACGTATCTTTGAAATATATATACATGTATCTCTTCGAAGTAAAATGTGTGTATATATATATATATATATATATATATATATATATATATATATATATTTCTCCATATCTATTTACAAAAAGCTTTGTAAAGCTAGTGTAACATATATTAATATATAATTAATATATTGTAATACCAAAACAATTTAGAATATTGCCAATTATAATAATAATGTATCAAGATTGAGTAAAAGGAATTACTTTTTAAATAAATATAAAAATCTTTACAATTCTCTCTCTGGTGTAACGGAATTTTTCGTCTTTCCTTCTGTCTCGCATACATTTAATTACATCGCTCACTATTCCGTTATTACTGTATATCCTATTAAGGAAATTGAGGTTATATTACATTGAATCCTCGAGATACATCTCGAAACCCTAGGAGTTATAAAAAGCTAATTTTATAAAAGAAAAAACTAGCTACCTATTTATGGCCGTCTGTTCGTAAGCTATGCATTAAAAACAATAAAGAAATTGAAATAAAATTGCCTTTGACCATATTGAGAACGATTATGGAGGCTTTATATGCAATCATAACAATGCAATCGAAGAAATTTTTGTATAAAATATGAGTGCGTTTAGATCATTTTATATGCTCTAATTTTAATCATCGTTTCGATGATTAAATGGATAGTCTCTCTGTCTCTCTCTCCCGCCCATCCTCCGTTTCTCCCTTCTTCCCTCATACCCTCTCCCTGTACATACGTACGTACCGTTTGACATTCATAACGGTACAATATAACGATAATTAAATATCTACAGTTGGCTAACCAACCAAAATCGATCAAATGTAACAACTCTAGTATAACGCAAAGATCTTCAAGTAAGGTCGGTATTCATAGTCCGTTCTTATTTTAATCCGGATCTACAATAAGTGTAGTAAGTGTAGTAAGCCGTAAGAAACTGACCAATCAGAGTCGAGTATTCTCCTCGTATTCATCTATAATTGGTCAATTTCTTAAACTAAGGCTAAAATCACATGGTGCGGAATAGAAGTACGAAATAGAGAGTGCCGCAGTATCTACGACTTTTTCTGCAAAGCTCTGATTGGCTATTTCTATGACGCACTCTTTATTCTATTCGCACTTCTATTCCGCACCATGTGATTTCAGCCTTAAGGTTTACTACCTTTATTGTAGATCCGGACTAAGCAAAAGGGTTTAATTTCATTTCCTACAGTCTACTCCCTTACAAAAAGTCCGTTATAAGTAGAGTCCTGTAATAAGAGAAGCGCGAACTCTACCCCCACTTTGCCAACCGCCGCCATCTTAGGCCCGTAAAATAGAGCAAAAAGATGAATTATGATGAGAATCCAATACACGAATGAAGAGATTAGGTTGCATATATGTGCTATTTAACACAAATAAGAATCTCACAGTATCATAGTATGAAGTCTCCTACTGTTATTTAATAGAGAAAAAACATTTCTACTTACCGTGATTAAAAGTGTGCATTTATTTACATTAACAATACAACACATGAGTTACGTGGCCTTGCGGGTCTAACATGGCAGCTACAATCGACCAATCAGGAAGTAGGAACAAGATCGTGCTTCTCTTATTATAGAATTCTAGGTTGCATTCCAAAACGTCTTATTTAAGGAAAATTTTACTCAATTTCTATAGTATATGTGACGTGAGGTATAGGTTGCGTTCCGATATTCACTGCCAGTATTAAAAATCTATAGTTTACGTCACGTATACTATAGATTTTCAGTACTGGCAGTGAATATTGGAACGCAGTCATAGAGTATTGAGTAAAATTTTCCTCAAATAAGATGTTTTGGAATGCAACTCTAGACCACATTGTTCAGGTTACAGTTTAGCGCATGCGCATACGCTACAATTGTCATGTTCTACCTATCCTTGGCTGCGTTCCGTTTCACGCATGATGCGCGCATGATCTATAGTATACGTAACGTGTACTATAGATAAATGCGCGCATATGTGTGAAACGGCGCGGAACGCACCCCTTGTCGCACAGATGTTGGACACAGTTTCGGCCTAAGGTATATGCTATTTCCCTTTCATTTGTATAAGTTCTATGGTGCTATGAGTATTCTGCTCGATTCTGCTCTAGGGAAATTTACACGATACCCAGAAGCTCGATAAATAAAACTATATTTTATATGACAACATTGGCAATATTTGAGCACCTTACTGTTATTGCATTGTTGTGTACCTGGTTATTTGGAACGTTGCATCATCGGGTTGATTTCGTTTTGTATTTTCTTAAATTTTTTAATGTTATAGTTGTTTAATTTAAACGATTTTCCACGAATTTAAAAGATGTCCACGAAATCTCCAGTGGATTTGCGATCAGAGTTGGCGGAATTAGTGAAACGCAAAGCCGAAATCGCTGTGAGTGCTCACACAATATTGCATACATGCAATATGAAGTATCGTTACACGCTTACGCATATGTTGTAAGATGCAAATTTTCAGCACATTTTAATTGTCGTTTCACTTTACACATAAATAAACATTGATTGTGTATATGCGTCCGTGTGTATATGTAGTTTACTAAGCTGCGAGATTAGTGATGTGAAAGGGAGTTCAAGTTAGAATCTTGTAAGAAATTTGAGTACAATTAAACTTTTCAAAAAGAAAACATTTCTGTCACTGATTGATACTTTTGTTGTGTCACAAGATAACAACAGTTGTCAGCAATAATCAATAATTTGTACAACGATTTTGTATAAAGACAAATTTTTACAAGGATTTATTTTTTGCAGGAGACATTAGCCAACTTGGAACGTCAAATATATGCCTTCGAGGGAAGCTATTTAGAAGACACTCAATTGTATGGAAATATAATAAGAGGTTGGGATAGATATTTAGCAAGTAACAAAAATACCAACAGTAAAGCTGATAAGCGTAACAGGAAATTTAAAGAAGCAGAAAGATTATTTTCTAAATCGTCTATTACATCCATGGCAGTAAGTAGATATATTTATTTAACAATACTTTATTTCTCATGTATATGCGTTTTACTATATACATAATTACAATTTTATCATTTATGAAACTAAACTTGAATTGTACTTTCTTTCCATGTATATTCTGTGTATGTAACATATTATTAATCTTGTCAGAGTTGTACATTGTCGTTAAGTTAATCTGTATCATTTTTTATTATAGGCGGTTAGCGGACTAGTTGAGAATACACAAGAAAAAAGTAAGGACCTCAATGGATATTCATAATTATATTTATTTATAAAAATATTATCTTTGTATTTTGTACATTTTTCTTTATTATTCTCTTTTCTGTAGAAGCATTTAAGTTTTATAAATAATATAATGTTTAGTAGTTATTTACGTTTAATTGAAATTATTTCCTGATATTATTTTTTTTAGTGTTACTGTATTACTGTGTTATAAATAGAATATATCTGCACACACTGATTTTTCTTTCTTTGGGTTGCTTTGTGTGTGAAAGACCAAGATTACTAGAGTTAGCATTTGATGCTACTGCAAGATTAATATTTATGATAAAACTAAAATTGTTTTATACATAGAATGTTGAGTTACGTTGTACATTTATTCATAAATGTAAAGTATCTCTTTTAATGCAGATTGATTTTATTATGCGCGACAGTGATACTCGAGTGATTAAAGTATTTTAATATTTGAATAGAATTAGTTGCGATTTGTCTATGCTTAATACTATATAAATAATATTTTATGATAAATTATAATAATGGCTCTTTTTTTTATTTCTTCATTTTCCTCTCGATCTCTATAACACTGCATGTATCTCGAGGTATAAGTAACTATGCTTTAAAGGAATAGCGATTGGTATCTTATAAATATGGCAAGTATAGTACACCAATTAATTAATTAATTGTAATTAAAACGAATAATATTTATCACACAAATGTTTGTCTAATCATACGAAAAAGATAATGCGCCGTGAGAGCAGTATGTGAAAAAATTATTCTATTCGAAATATTATTATGTTTTAACATATTTTGCTTATGTAATTGCATATCTCTATCTGCGATCGATATCTATCTTTCACTTGCTTACTTTTTCTCCATATGCATTTTATGCCGTTAATGTGAGATCCCTGCTTCCAGTTGAACGATACAGCGAATCAGAATCTCAAATTGGAAATAGTGGCAGCGAGGACAATTGCAACTTTGGCAATTCAAATGCGATTCCTTCCAGCAATAACAAAGAGGCTAGTGGGAAAAATCATACCTCTATTCAAACCGAACATGTCCAAAATAGTGGCGTTCTTAATAGCTCGGACAATGCTCCGATTCAATTTACAAATGGATCAATGTCCAATGGAAATTTAGAACATCTTACCACACCTATCAAAGAATGTCACAGTAATAGTAAAGACTCCAATAAAAATAAATCTGGAAATAGCGCGAAAAAGAATAGCAATAAAAGAGCTAGGAATAGGTAGAAACTCTAGTAACGTTATGAGACACGTTTTAACTCTGTTTCTTTCTTCCTTCTTTTATTATTAAGCGATACAGACATTGTATTTGTGAATGTCGTTTAGGAATTCTTTTTCACTTGTAATCTTCACATCGTATTTGACAATTGTTGCACAAGATCCGAAATTTTATCGTTAGATATAGATAATTCATTTTTATATATAACAGAAACAAAATATTTTTATTTCAACATAAAACTATGACTAAATTAAGACATTTTATATCCTGAACTAAACAAATTAATTTTATTGTATTTTGTGTATGTGTGTGGTAACACAGCTAGTACACAGTTATGTAAAAATACATTTCGCATATTTCTTACAGTCTTAATTTTTGAGAAATGTTTGTTTCTTAAATTTTGTGAAAAAAGTATTAAGTGAAAGCTGTATTCATGATATATATATATATTTAAATTAATAACTTAAAAATAATATTACTTTCAGCTCTCCTTCCTGCGTCTATGTATGCGCGCGTATGTAAATGTGTACATGTGTGTGACTAAACAAATAACGTTACAAAATTGTATGTAATTCTATATACTCACACATACACACTTTTTAATTTAATAGTTTATTTCCCATACAGCACAAACATTGAAGCTATATTGCGGCAACATTGCCGACACAATTGCGATCACATTGTTACGACAATGTTGCCGCAATATAACTGCAATAATCTGTGTATGGGTTTAAAAAGTATAGTATTTACGATTTTATATAATTTTACGCTTATATATACGAAAAATAAATAATAAAATAAATATAGAATACCTCTCCTCTCTCTCTCTCTCTCTCTCTCTCTCTCAAGATTTAAAGATTTAATTTTAAGTTATTGAGAGATCCGAATTTAAATATTAACTCATAATCTTACATTTATATTTAATATTTTAAGAATAAAAAGGAGCTTTTCTCTTTACATCATGTTTATATCCAAGAGTTTTATTTATTTTATACTTACAAAAGTTACGTGATAAGAAATGCGTTTATCAGACAAACAATCTTCAAATATCGTAAGTATGTATACACTAAACATTCTCCACACACCATAACAAAGGGATAAAAAACTACACCAAGAAATGTAAAAAGAACTTCATATATTCAGTGTATATAATAACTTTATATATGTATGCTTGCGTGCGTGCATGTGTGTGTGTGTTTTGCGCATGTGTAATAAAACTCAATTTCAGCCATCATGCGGGATACTTATCATGCAATGGATGTTCATCACGTATAAGCGCCAAAAATTTAAAATAAAATAAAGCAGAGAAAAAGAGAGATACGTGTATTCTCAAGCACGAGTAACTATCGATTGTCAATATGTATCTTACATCGAAAATAATGAACGAGACGCGTAATATGTAAGGAAAATCAGTGAATTACGTTTATATTAAATTTTACGCCTGTCCGTAGCAAATATAGAAACAGGTACGAATGTTTTTACTTCAACTGCAGATTTTGTGTTCTTTGGTGGTTCACTTCTAGTCACAACTGCATTGAAACCATTACGATCGTCTGCTGTGTAAGAAACGGTACGGATAGTTCCATCCGCTTCGACCACCGAATATTCGCCTTTAACTGTATCTCCGTCTCGCTCTTCCCATGCTGATTTGGAGTCGCCGGTATATCCGTCGATCACACCATAATTGAAGGAATATTTGGGATATGCCTGTGAGATAAAAATGAAAGCTTGATAAGAGCGTCTCGATTTTTGAATATAAAATAGCGCATATATGATAAAAAAAAAAAAATATATATATATATATACATATTGATATTGACATGATTACAGTCGCAAATCAGTTTGACAGTTATTTACCATATATCGAACATCTTTTTCCAGTGTCTTTGGTTCCGTAGCCACGATAACTGACGCGGATTTGACGACGGGCGGTGCGACGTATACCAGGGAAGATGTCCTCGGTAAAGGTTTGTATAATAAAGGTGCTGACACTTTAACATAAGTAGGTAGTTGCACGTCACTCGTCGTTGGAGTCGTTGGTTCAGATTCGTTGCTAATCTCAGCCGATATGGGTTTCAATACACACGTGACAGCTGGCCCGAAGACACTCGGCGACGGCGAATCGAGAGGTGCACACGAGAAGGCGTGTCTCGAGTTTCCGAATGGTCGAGAAGGATATCTGTCGCAAGTATAGGTTTATAAGGTTCTTTATGTTCTTTTTCTCGCTCTCTTTCGCTTGCTTTTCGTAAATTCAAATTCTTCTATTCACATTCTGCAATAAAGTTTTTTATAAAAATGCACTATTTATGTGTACACTTACCCTCGAGGAAGAGTTGCTCGACTAGAGTTGAGCGAGGCGCAGAGAAGAAATATCTGGGAACGAGAAAAGACCCGTGACAATTTTTCAAACGGACACGATTGCACGCTG
>CABEGB010000153.1:0-56644 GCA_901521435.1 Crematogaster levior
TTTGGATCCCGCATATTATTATACTTTGCCCGGTTTTACATGGGACGCTATGTTAAAACATACGCGTATAAATTTCGAATTGCTCACGGACATTGACATGGTCATGTTTATCGAACGCGGAATACGTGGCGGCCTTAGTCAATGTTCCGGTAGATACGCGCGAGCCAATAATAAGTACATGCAGTCGTACGACCCATCGAAACCTTCCACATATTTAATGTACTTTGACGTCAACAATCTGTACGGGTGGGCGATGTGTCAACCGCTGCCTTACGCGAGTTTTCGATGGGTCGAAGACGTCTCTAACTTTGACGTGAGCGCGATCGCTTCGGATTCGCCCACAGGTTACGTTCTCGAAGTCGATCTCGAGTATCCGCAAACTATACACGATGCGCACGCCGACTTACCGTTTTGTCCGATACGCGATAAGCCCCCCGGTAAACGACAGGAAAAACTTCTCGCCACACTTAATGATAAGAAGCGTTACGTCATTCATTACCGTAACCTGCAGCAGTGTACGCGTCATGACCTTCGCGTCACAAAGTTACACCGCGTGTTAGAGTTTTCGCAATCTCCATGGCTTCGCGATTACATCGAACTAAATACGAAATTTAGAACTCTCGCGACAAACGATTTTGAAAAAAACTTATATAAACTAATGAACAACGCGGTATTTGGAAAGACCATGGAGAATGTTCGAAATCATGTCGACGTTAAACTCATAACACAATGGAACGGACGGTATGGCGCGGAGGCGATGATCGCAAAACCGAATTTCCATAGCAGAAGCGTCTTCTCCGAGAATTTAATCGCGGTCGAAATGCGAAAACTCGAGGTGAAATTTAACAAACCGATATATGTAGGTATGTGCATTCTTGACATATCGAAAGTCTGTTTGTATGAATTTCATCACGAGTACATGGCACCGTTGTATCGCGATAATTGTAAGATAATGTACACAGATACCGATAGTCTCGTATACCACATCGAATGCGACGATGTTTACGAGATGATGAAGCGTGATATTGCGAGATTCGACACTAGCGATTATCCGATTGACAACGCATACGGTATACCGCTCGCGAATAAAAAGATACCCGGTCTAATGAAGGATGAGAATAACGGTGTGATTATGACGGAATTCGTTGGGCTCAGGGCAAAGATGTATGCGTTGAGGGTGGATGGTAAAAGAGACACAAAAAAAGCGAAAGGTGTCAAAAGTAAAGTCGTAGCGCGGGCTATAACGTTCGATGATTACACGCGGTGTCTGAATGACGAAATTGAAATAACACGTCGTCAATTTTGTATAAGATCCAAATTGCATGAAGTGTACACGGTATCTGAAATGAAAATCGCCCTGAGTCCATACGATGACAAGCGGTATATCATACCAGATTCGTATAATACTTTGCCATGGGGACATTACCGTATACCATTGTAATATATATTTGTAAAATGTATTATTATTTTGTGTGAAGGAGATATTAATAAAGGTTTTGTACACACGTATTTTTATATATTGTATTGCATGTATTTTTTATATATTGTATACACTTTTCATATAATATGTTTGAAATAAAAAAAGTTTATATTAAATCACATTGTCCTTGTGTATCCATGAATTGTGCGATCCATCGAATCCCAACCACTTTACGTAAACTTTGTCACCCTTTCTACGCAGTACTTTCTCCACGAGATACACGTCTGGGTGAGTCGCGCGGTGCAACTCGTATTCATAGAACGCTCCAGCGACGGATTTTCCGCGATAATCTTCCAGTAGATACGTTACGGGATTAGTACGTTGTACTTTAACAATTTTAAACACCTCGGTGGTCCAATTTGGTGTGTAACCTTTCTCGAAGATGGTCTTGTACTTGCTAACGCGTACCGAGTCGCCCACTTTGAACTTTGCTGGACCCGCGATCTTTATCGTGCTGTACACCGTCGTCAAGAGTCTTTCGGCGATCGCGGGGGTAACGTCGACAGGTCGCATGCCGATCGTTCGATGCACACGCGCGTTATAATTTGCGATGAGTCGCGGCAACATATCGATCCATTTGTAATTCCCGTTTAGCGTAAACATCTTCCACATGTCGTTCTTCAACGTGCGATTGAATCGCTCAACGACTGATGCCTTCATCACCGAATACGTGGAGTAGTGATTGATGTCGTGTTTCCTCAAAAGACGTTGCACATCAGTGTTGTAAAATTCCTTTCCCATATCGGTTTGCAAGTTTTTTGGACATCTCTTGCTCTCTCGAATTATCTTAGCGATAGCTTCGGCCGTCTCGCTTCCACCTTTACTCTTGAGCGGTACAGCCCACGCGTACTTGCTCAATACATCGATGACGGTGAGTATGTAGTGGTAGCCTCCGTTGAAACGTGAGTATGGACGCATCTCGACAATGTCTGCCTGCCACAGGTCATCGTATCCCTGAACTATAACGCGTCTTCGTGGAAAATTTCTTCTCGCCGGAGCATGTAGTTCTTCAACGAGTTGTCGTTTTTCGGAACTGGCGACCTTGGATTTCAATGAGTTCATGTTTCGACAATGTGATCGTTAACTGATTGGCATCAACTGATTGACGCGTAATACATGCGAAGAAATTACGATTTCTGTTTTTAACCGTTTATTTCCGTTTGTTATCTTTTAATAGCGGTTCTTTGTCGTCCGTTGGCGTTCGATAACGATCCATGACCCGTTCATAGCCGTTTCTAACCCGTTCATAGCTGTTCCTGGCCTGTTCAACAGCCCCTCGATAGTTGTCTGACAGCCGTTCCTTGGTCGTTCGTTGTCGCCCGTTGTCGTCCCTGAGCCGTTCATAGCCGTTCCCGTACCGTTCATTACTGTTCATCGTTGTTCGTTAAAAGTTCGATTACCGTTCCTGACCCGTTCAAAGTCGTTCCTGACCCGTTTCTAACCCGTTCGTACCCGTTCTTGACCTATTCGTAACCCGTTCCTGACCCGTTCATTAGCCGTTCCTGACTCGGTGGTAATTGCACGCCGGTGGTAATTGCACGCCGAAGTTCGTTTATCGCAGTCCGTAACGCTTGCACGTCTTTCTCGATCGCAGTCCGTAACGCTCGTACGTCTTTCTCGATCGCAGTCTGCTTCTCGTCTGACTCTCTCTGCTGATTTTTCACAATTTTAAGGCATTGTTCCACATACAGTTTGTTGGCGACGTCGGTATCGGCTGCGCAGCAAATCTTGCGCGACTTTGCATCATAGTCCATAGCGACGCGGCACAACGCGTTATCACGAATATAATTTCTCATCAATCTGCTCCAATGATGCGAATTGTCAACTGTTGCGTCATTTCTGCGTTCAAATAGTCCGAATTTGTTGATTGACGACATTTTTTCGAGTAAGAACACCGATCGACTGTTTTGATGATATGTCAGTTAATTTATAATAAGACCAGCTTCGCGAAGTTCCTCGATGATCGACAGTATCTCGTTGTCGTGAGCGTTGTGGCCCGCTTGGTGCGAAGCTTCGAGCAATCGCAGGCGATCCACTAGCTCGTTGGGATCATCCCAGTGTACGTAATCGATCGCGTTGTCGTTTAGCGTCATAGCGCGAGGTAATCCTCCTCCGGATTTCTTCTTTCCAATCGATAGTAACGGTGCGATTACCTCTTTGTACTTGTATCCCCTGTTGCTCCGTAGTTGACCGTCAGCATTGTAATTGCGTCTATGCACATTAGTCGTTAACAGTATATTTTTGTACTTTCGCGTATCATCTTCCGTGTATTCGTCATCGTCGGGAATTTTCTTAAAAATCAGCTCGTAAAGACCGGGCGTACCGATGTATTTCACACCGTCAACGAGTATGTTATCATTGTCGTCCACGTCGAAACGTTTGCTACCGAGCATCATTCCATCCTTGCCGAGATAAACGCTGTACACTTTATCTATACCGCTCTCTTTGTCACCGCGTAGGACAGGCAAGATGTATTTTTGACTAAGCGGACCCAAATGATCACGCAACGTTTCTTGACCCTCAACCGTTTGCATCTGACCTTGAACAACTGTTGCGAGTGAATCGTCCGTAGTTTCGAAAACATTCGCGGTCGTGAGGATATCGTTCGTTGTCATCGGTTGTACGTTTTCGATCATCGCACGCGGTGTAGAGGTCAACGGTGCATCGTCGCCGTCATTTAACCTATATCGCTTCGGAGATTCAGGTGATTCGATTAACGAGCGATCCACTCGTTTCCTCTTCATCTTACTCCATATCGCATCCTTTTCACGTTTCTGGACTGCCGGCATTTCAATTCCTACGTCATCGTTACGCGACACCGGTTCATCTTTTATCACATACGCGCTAGAATTGTCAACGATTTTTTGCAGCGGCTCGATGATTGGTCCGAGGTGTCTCTTCGTTACGATATCGTTCTCGATTTTACCGGTCTTCAAAGCATGATATTTCTTGCGGATAGATTCGCTCGTTTTCTCAATCTCCCTCACAATCTTTTCATGCTCACTGCTCCCAACCATGTTGAAAGAAACGTCGATCGCGCACGTTTGACTACAACGAGGTATCGGTAACGATTAGACGCTTCGGACCAATCATCGAGCCGCTGCAAAAAATCGTTGACAATTCTAGCGCGTATGTGATAAAAGATGAACCGGTGTCGCGTAACGATGACGTAGGAATTGAAATGCCGGCAGTCCAGAAACGTGAAAAGGATGCGATATGGAGTAAGATGAAGAGGAAACGAGTGGATCGCTCGTTAATCGAATCACCTGAATCTCCGAAGCGATATAGGTTAAATGACGGCGACGATGCACCGTTGACCTCTACACCGCGTGCGATGATCGAAAACGTACAACCGATGACAACGAACGATATCCTCACGACCGCGAATGTTTTCGAAACTACGGACGATTCACTCGCAACAGTTGTTCAAGGTCAGATGCAAACGGTTGAGGGTCAAGAAACGTTGCGTGATCATTTGGGTCCGCTTAGTCAAAAATACATCTTGCCTGTCCTACGCGGTGACAAAGAGAGCGGTATAGATAAAGTGTACAGCGTTTATCTCGGCAAGGATGGAATGATGCTCGGTAGCAAACGTTTCGACGTGGACGACAATGATAACATACTCGTTGACGGTGTGAAATACATCGGTACGCCCGGTCTTTACGAGCTGATTTTTAAGAAAATTCCCGACGATGACGAATACACGGAAGATGATACGCGAAAGTACAAAAATATACTGTTAACGACTAATGTGCATAGACGCAATTACAATGCTGACGGTCAACTACGGAGCAACAGGGGATACAAGTACAAAGAGGTAATCGCACCGTTACTATCGATTGGAAAGAAGAAATCCGGAGGAGGATTACCTCGCGCTATGACGCTAAACGACAACGCGATCGATTACGTACACTGGGATGATCCCAACGAGCTAGTGGATCGCCTGCGATTGCTCGAAGCTTCGCACCAAGCGGGCCACAACGCTCACGACAACGAGATACTGTCGATCATCGAGGAACTTCGCGAAGCTGGTCTTATTATAAATTAACTGACATATCATCAAAACAGTCGATCGGTGTTCTTACTCGAAAAAATGTCGTCAATCAACAAATTCGGACTATTTGAACGCAGAAATGACGCAACAGTTGACAATTCGCATCATTGGAGCAGATTGATGAGAAATTATATTCGTGATAACGCGTTGTGCCGCGTCGCTATGGACTATGATGCAAAGTCGCGCAAGATTTGCTGCGCAGCCGATACCGACGTCGCCAACAAACTGTATGTGGAACAATGCCTTAAAATTGTGAAAAATCAGCAGAGAGAGTCAGACGAGAAGCAGACTGCGATCGAGAAAGACGTACGAGCGTTACGGACTGCGATCGAGAAAGACGTGCAAGCGTTACGGACTGCGATAAACGAACTTCGGCGTGCAATTACCACCGAGTCAGGAACGGCTAATGAACGGGTCAGGAACGGGTTACGAATAGGTCAAGAACGGGTACGAACGGGTTAGAAACGGGTCAGGAACGACTTTGAACGGGTCAGGAACGGTAATCGAACTTTTAACGAACAACGATGAACAGTAATGAACGGTACGGGAACGGCTATGAACGGCTCAGGGACGACAACGGGCGACAACGAACGACCAAGGAACGGCTGTCAGACAACTATCGAGGGGCTGTTGAACAGGCCAGGAACAGCTATGAACGGGTTAGAAACGGCTATGAACGGGTCATGGATCGTTATCGAACGCCAACGGACGACAAAGAACCGCTATTAAAAGATAACAAACGGAAATAAACGGTTAAAAACAGAAATCGTAATTTCTTCGCATGTATTACGCGTCAATCAGTTGATGCCAATCAGTTAACGATCACATTGTCGAAACATGAACTCATCGAAATCCAAGGTCGCCAGTTCCGAAAAACGACAACTCGTTGAAGAACTACATGCTCCGGCGAGAAGAAATTTTCCACGAAGACGCGTTATAGTTCGGGGATACGATGACCTGTGGCAGGCAGACATTGTCGAGATGCGTCCATACTCACGTTTCAACGGAGGCTACCACTACATACTCACCGTCATCGATGTATTGAGCAAGTACGCGTGGGCTGTACCGCTCAAGAGTAAAGGTGGAAGCGAGACGGCCGAAGCTATCGCTAAGATAATTCGAGAGAGCAAGAGATGTCCAAAAAACTTGCAAACCGATATGGGAAAGGAATTTTACAACACCGATGTGCAACGTCTTTTGAGGAAACACGACATCAATCACTACTCCACGTATTCGGTGTTGAAGGCATCGGTCGTTGAGCGATTCAATCGCACGTTGAAGAACGACATGTGGAAGATGTTTACGCTAAACGGGAATTACAAATGGATCGATATGTTGCCGCGACTCATCGCAAATTATAACGCGCGTGTGCATCGAACGATCGGCATGCGACCTGTCGACGTTACCCCCGCGATCGCCGAAAGACTCTTGACTACGGTGTACAGCACGATAAAGATCGCGGGTCCAGCAAAGTTCAAAGTGGGCGACCCGGTACGCGTTAGCAAGTACAAGACCATCTTCGAGAAAGGTTACACGCCAAATTGGACCACCGAGGTGTTTAAAATTGTTAAAGTACAACGTACTAATCCCGTAACGTATCTACTGGAAGATTATCGCGGAAAATCCGTCGCTGGAGCGTTCTATGAATACGAGTTGCACCGCGCGACTCACCCAGATGTGTATCTCGTGGAGAAAGTATTGCGTAGAAAGGGTGACAAAGTTTACGTAAAGTGGTTGGGATTCGATGGATCGCACAATTCATGGATACACAAGGACAATGTGATTTAATATAAACTTTTTTTATTTCAAATATATCATATGAAAAGTGTATACAATATATATAAAAATACATGCAATACAATATATAAAAATACGTGTGTACAAAAACCTTTATTAATATTCCTTATAATAATAATAACAATACATTTTTCAAATATATATATTACAATGGTATACGGTAATGTCCCCATGGCAAAGTATTATACGAATCTGGTACGATATACCGCTTGTCATCGTACGGACTCAGGGCGATTTTCATTTCAGATATCGTGTACACTTTATGCAATTTGGATCTTATACAAAATTGGCGACGTGTTATTTCAATTTCGTCATTCAGACACCGCGTGTAATCATCGAACGTTATAGCCCGCGCTACGACGTTACTTTTGACACCTTTCGCTTTTTTCGTGTCTTTTTTACCATCCACCCTCAACGCATACATCTTTGCCCTGAGCCCAACGAATTCCGTCATAATCACACCGTTATTCTCATCTTTCATTAGACCGGGTATCTTTTTATTCGCGAGCGGTATACCGTACGCGTTGTCAATCGGATAATCGCTAGTGTCGAATCTCGCAATATCGCGCTTCATCATCTCGTAAACATCGTCGCATTCGATGTGGTATACGAGGCTATCGGTATCCGTGTACATTATTTTACAATTATCGCGATACAGCGGTGCCATGTACTCGTGATGAAATTCATACAAACACACTTTCGATATGTCAAGAATGCACATACCTACGTATATCGGTTTGTTAAATTTCACCTCGAGTTTTCGTATTTCGATAGCCATTAGATTCTCGGAGAAGACGCTTCTGCTATGAAAATTCGGTTTTGCAATCATCGCCTCCGCGCCATACCGTCCGTTCCATTTTGTTATGAGTTTAACGTCGACATGATTTCGAACATTCTCCATGGTCTTACCAAATACCGCGTTGTTCATTAGTTTATATAAATTTTTTTCGAAATCGTTTGTCGCGAGAGTTCTAAATTTCGTATTTAGTTCGATGTAATCGCGAAGCCATGGAGATTGCGAAAACTCTAACACGCGGTGTATCTTTGTGACGCGAAGGCCATGACGCGTACACTGCTGCAGGTTACGGTAATGAATGACGTAACGCTTCTTATCATTAAGTGTGGCGAGAAGTTTTTCCTGTCGTTTACCGGGAGGCTTATCGCGTATCGGACAAAACGGTAAGTCGGCGTGCGCATCGTGTATAGTTTGCGGATACTCGAGATCGACTTCGAGAACGTAACCTGTGGGCGAATCCGAAGCGATCGCGCTCACGTCAAAGTTAGAGACGTCTTCGACCCATCGAAAACTCGCGTAAGGCAGCGGTTGACACATCGCCCACCCGTACAGATTGTTGACGTCAAAGTACATTAAATATGTGGAAGGTTTCGATGGGTCGTACGACTGCATGTACTTATTATTGGCTCGCGCGTATCTACCGGAACATTGACTAAGGCCGCCACGTATTCCGCGTTCGATAAACATGACCATGTCAATGTCCGTGAGCAATTCGAAATTTATACGCGTATGTTTTAACATAGCGTCCCATGTAAAACCGGGCAAAGTATAATAATATGCGGGATCCAAACCATAACTCGCCATACTGCTATCACGGAAATTTTCAAAAATGTCAGCCAATAACAAGACATCCGTTTTCAAATATAAATCGCTGTATTCGCCCAAGGTTCGGATCGAGAATTGTTTCCACACGTTCGCGGCGTGCGCGTAATCGCTCTCGGATACGGTCTCACCGGTTAATGAGCTATAAAATGATTCGCGTGGCGGTAAACAGAGGTCCTCCAATTTATCAACGCAATCAATATATTCATATGGAAACACACCTTTTCTCGTCAAAAGATCAAAATCCTCAATCGATAATTGAGAAAATTCGGAGCGTAAAATTTTCAACTTATCTTTAGTAAGGAACGATGCCAGTTTATCAAGGCTACTACTTAAAAATTTATATGAATCAATAAACCGTAATTTTATGCAATTATCGTTTGAGAATTTTGATCTTTCAGTGGTATCTATGACATTTTTTGTAAACGAAATATATTTTTCTTTTGTTATTGGTAAAAGATCAACTGAGCCTTCGAACGCGGTAGCTATTTCTTTAATAACGAAGTGAGAATCGTAACCGGATAAATTATGGAAAACTATGGGAATTGTATGTGAATTTTTATAATTCAAATTACAGTTTGAATGCGCGGGACCTCTGTAACGCCCGGTCAAGTGACAATGATCGCGTACTCGGTTGTCGTTTTGCGTGAACGGTTTCTCGCAAATGTGGCAATGTGTTGCGCTACGGTACGTCTCCTGCTGCTCGTTAGAAAGAGTTTCCATGGGGACATTTGTTAATAAAATTTGTTTTACGCGGTGCGCAAGATTTTCAAGTTCGCCGACGAACCACGCGACGCAATCTTTATCGCGGCGAAACCGATACGACGATAACGAGTCGTCGTACGAACACCGCACGTAATATGCAACGCTGAATACCTGGTGGTGATGCTGGTATGTGGTTGTGGTTGAATTCTTGTCCGTCTTCTGCAGGACACATTCAAGGTCGGCGTACACGATGAACGGAACTCGCTCCTTGTTGCTCCAATTGCCAAAGCTGAGCCACTTGTCGTCTTCGCTTGGTAATCGGATAGCGCAGTCGTTCATCTTTCCGCAGTCAATGGTGTGGGCTTCCAATTTCTCCTTTTTGTGGAAATAGTGGAGACATCTGAAAAAAATAATATATTTTTTTTATATATCTTTCGAGTAGTAACAATTATTTTAATAAATTTTATTAAGATGTACACTTACCGATCGCAAAAATATTTCTTATGATCTTTTCCGCTGAGTTGTGAGCTCACAAGGCGTGATAAATTTTTAATCCATGCGAAATGTCCCACGTTGTCCTGCGGATCCTCCACATACAACAAATTAATGTGCTTCTCCTTTTTATCACCGGTAAGTTGTAGAGGAAGAATGTTTAGCGTATTCTTCTTCTTCTTATTCTGCTCCCCGATGCCATATACGTTTATTGATATATTATTTAAACGTTCAAATTTATTGATATTTTTAAGAGTCATTGGAAACTCTATATCCTTAAGATTCAACTTTGTTGAATAATGGGGATACGAGGAGCATCTATCGGCATGTTTCTCAACAGGATACAGAGCGGCGACTACTGACCACGCAAAGCATGCATCATCCTTCGATTGCACGTTGATCACTGCTCTCTTCAATTTTATTTCTCGCGGCATTTTCACCATACATCCCGCGTGCAATGGATTATGCTTGTTTATGTTAATAAGCAAATTAAGTATCCGCGACAACGCCCATCCGCTATCCCGCTCCTGGAATTCTTCGAGGGATGCCAAAGTGGGTTCGATGATGCGTCGCTCGTACCAATCTTGCAGATCCGTTGTTCGATAGAGTTCACAATTTCTTGTGTTAATACTTTTATTGGCGCGTTTATCGCCGGTCACGAACTCCCCATTGAATATGGTGTTCACTTTTACGCTATTGTATTTTTCAATGGCGTCTTGCACTTGCTCGAGCACTACACCACCGGCGTCTTTCAAAAATGTTCGCGGTTCGATGTGATTTGTGTTAATCACCGCGCCTGTTAGTACACGATTTTCGAACGCGGTCTCGATCTCTCGCCAAACGAGTCTCTCCGCGTTATCGCCACTTGTGCTCACGTAATCGCCACCGACGTGTACAAAACGTCTTTCTAGTCTTTTTTTCGCACCCTCGATTCGCGCGATTCGAGCTACCAAAGATTGCTTATTTCCAATCGTGAGCCTTGGACGCTTAGCACGACTGCGTTCTTCGAGCTCTTCCATAAACTCGTCGCATCGTTGCATCCACGCTAAACATTCTTCCGCGGTAACGATTCTGTCAGCTTGCTCCAACAGATCGCGTTCAGATTCCTCGAGATGCTCCATGTTTTATGTCACACTGCTTTATTCGAATTAATTCACTTCCACTTTTTACTGTAGTCACCGACTTTAATAGCAGCAGCCACGCGTTTTGGCGCTCGAACGCGACTTAACGTTAAAGAGTGAAACTTTATTCGACGCACAGAGCAAGGTATATTCTCTTTCACGGATGATTGAGAACTGATCTTACCTTATTGCTCAAGAAAGATCTTAAAGAGATGCAATTTTCAAAACTACCCAAAAACGCGTTAATGTTTTTTTTGGTGGGGAAAAAAACGGAAAGGTTTGCATGTAACCCGGTGACGCACTAGAATAAGAATCTTCCGGCGCCGGATAAAAACCAAGTAATTTATGGAGTTATAAAAGAGAAATCTTTGTTTGGGCCTTATTGTCCCTTCGAACAAAAAAAGGTGAGAAAAAATTTTAGAAATTTGCGACAATGTTTAAAAATCGTGTGATGCACTAGAATAAGAATATCTTATCTTCCGGCGCCGGATAAAAACTGAGTGATTTATGGAGTTATAAAAGAGAAATCTTTGTTTGGACCTTATTGTCCCTTCGAACAAAAAAGATAAGAAAAAATTTTAGAAATTTGTGACAATGTTTAAACATTATCGTGTGACGCACTAGAATATCTTATCTTCCGGCGCCGGATAAAAACTGAGTGATTTATAGGTTTTTATTTATTTATTTATTTATTTATTTTTATAAGTAGAAATCGAAAAATTGATTATTTTATTATAAAGGAGAAATCGAAAATTATTTAATTTATTGATTATTTTATTATAAGGAGAAATTGATTTTTTATTAATTTAATTGATTGTTTAATTTGATTGATTATTTTATTATAAGGAGAAATTGATTTTTTTGATTGATTAATTTAATTTTTTGATTAATTTAATTTAATTGATTAATTTAATTGATTTTGATTAATTTAATTGATTGATTAATTTAATTGATTGATTAATTTAATTGATTGATTAATTAATTGATTGATTAATTATTGATTGATTAATTGATTACGTCATACCCCCACTCCTGTGACGTCATACCCCCACTCCTGTGACGTCATACCCCCACCCCAATTTGGGTTAGAACCGGCCTAGCTTTACTACTCGTGTGTGTATTTTAGGACGCAATTCCATGAACTGCGGAACTGCGGAAATACGGAACGTATAACCATTAATTGAAAAGAGATGTATCCATTACGATCGGGATTCATAGGCCGTATTCGCATAGTCAGATCTTATTTAACCCTTCGAGAACACACTGGCAGTGATGCAAACTTGCAGACGGAACAGCACGCCGAAGTAGGTGGTGGGGATAGGGTGGGGATGGCTGTCCGTGGGTGCCAGCGCTCGGCCAGCGTCGGGCGGTAAAAGAGTGTCGACATATAGTTCTCTCGCTTTCTTTGCCGAACGCGTCGTCGAACGTCTCGGCTAGCGCTCGGCCAGCGTCGGGCGGTAAAAGAGTGTCGACGTATAGTTCTCTCTCTTTCTTTGTCGAACGCGTCGTCGAACGTCTCGGCCAGCTCTCGGCCAGCGCCAGGCGGTAGAAGTGTGCGTGTGCGTGTGCGTGTGCGTGTGCGTGTCTTAAAGACAATATAATATTTTCAGTGTTATGTATATGTATAATACATTTATTTTTTTACTTTTATTTTAATGTATTGTTTCGAGCAATATAAATAAATTAAGATATTGTATAAAGATAATTGTATGTGTGTAAAATTTTAATAATATATATATATATATATATATATAATATATTATATAAATATATATATATATATATATATATATATTTCAATATTATCTTTATACAATATCTTAATTTATTTATATTTCTCGAAACAATACATTAAAATAAAAGTAAAAAAATAAATGTATTATACATATACATAACACTGAAAATATTATATTGTCTTTAAAACACACACACACACCATCTTAAATAAAACTTCTTAAAATGCTTCATGATTGGTTCATATGTCTTAAGTATTTAAGACATAACAACGTTCTTAAAATAAAAATGGACTATGAATACTGATTATAGAATATATTATGATTAAAATTCTAGAATATAATACTAATAATATATCTATTTTAGAATGAGCAGCAACGGTTAAAAGTTTTGCAATTGATTTTGAAAAACGAGCCAACCGCAGACAACGTGGAAATCGCAACGTTAGCGAAACATACAGAAGGCTTTTCTGAATCTGATTTACAAGAACTTTGTCGGAACGCGTCTATGTATTAGAGATTACTTATACTTATTGCAGTAAGTGTTTAAATACTTCATAGAAAGTATTATAAATCGAATATCGCGTTGGATACCTCACTGTGCGAGTTTCAAAGTCGAATTAAAGTCATATTGTACTAGTTTCTATAATGTCGTTTGATTTACAGCGATGGGCTCAAGTACGAAAACAATACAGACGATGAATATGACGAAGAATTTTATGATACTGTGCGACCCATCACGATGGGAGGACTTACTCAAATCATTCAAAAAAATGAGAACATCGAAACTACACACAGGAACGTTTAGCACGAGACAGCTGGAGCTAGATTAGGGAAAAAAAACTTCAATTTAATCGCTGTCTATGATTGTTTTCTTTTACAGTTCCTTGTATGTTATGACAATGATGAGAGTGATACTCTGCTTCATCATGAAACTATAATCTTCAATACTTGGAAGTGATTTCCTTATCGTGAACGTTAAAACTTTATAAAGTTATTATGATGTTGAAGTAGTGCAAAAGTAGAATCGTTGAGCCATAGCCGGCACTTTATACTTTTCCCAGTAGGTGCAAACTAAAAATTTAATTGTAATGAGGGGGGGTTAAGTTTTGATCTCAAATTGTGAGAAAAATTACAAAAATGAACCTAAATGCTGAATTAAAAAAGCACAAAAAGTTAAATGCTAAATATAACTTTTTTTATTATTTTCCATGTACATGTAGAACAAAAACAATAAAGAAATTTTAGAACAGAAAATTATTGGGCAAAGGTATTCCTTCTCACCTGAGCCCTGCTAATAAATTCGTCCATTACTGCCTCAATATTTATTTTTGAAGCAAGATCTCGATGAATGTTTAACAAAATTAAATGATTCAATCTTTCGGCTAAAAGCGTCGATCTCAAATATGTTTTTAATCTGCGCAAGGCAGAGAAACTACGCTCACACGTGCATGTAGATGCGGGTATGGTTAACAATATGTGAATGAGCTTCACCATTTCCGGAACCAAATTGAGCAGATCCACATTTTCCCGTAAAAAAGTAACGACGTCAGCAAGATTACTCGGCACACCATATTTTGAAGCGTTGTTTTTCATCAGATCATAGATCATGTTGCGATGTAATGTTACGCGGACTTAGCACAAGACACTACCGTGTCTCTTGATAGCTGTTTTCTTTTTATGATTTCGTTGATTGAAATCAAGACAGGTAGGGAAATTTCTATTTTTACCACATCAACAAAAGCGAATTCACCATAGAAAAAAAGAAGAGGAGCGAGGAAGACAAGTGAAGGACAGCAAACGTTGCAGGTATAATTAGGTGTGTAATTTGAACTAGCGCGATTCTACTGGGTAAAATATAAATAACAAATTATCGTGCATGCACAGTTGGAAATTTCAGTAGGTGCAAGTGCACGTTTGCACCACCACTTTCGCCGGCCCTGCGTTGAGCAAAGTTTACAATTCCATAGTAAAAGACATAGCAAAAAATTTTATAACAAGGTGAAATTTTCCATTTTTTTTTTAAATATTACACATCAATGATGACAATGAATGACAGGCATCATTCATTGTCATTCCTATGTCAAAATTTTTATTGTGTCTCATTTAGTTCTTTTTGTAGAAAATATAATTTGTTGTAAGTTAATTAAAATTTTTAAATTATATTTTTGTTTAAATTATATTTTAACAAATTATATTTTTGTTTCTTCAAAAATAAAAAATTAGTTTGAAAATATTTATATATAAATATCCACTAATTTTTTATTTTTGAAGAAACAAAAATATAATTTGTTAAAATATAATTTAAACAAAAATATAATTTAAAAATTTTAATTAACTTACAACAAATTATATTTTCTAAAAAAAGAACTAAATGTTTTATAATGGGACACCCTGTATATAAATATTTCAAACTAATTTTTTATTTTTGAAGAAACAAAAATATAATTTGTTAAAATATAATTTAAACAAAAATATAATTTAAAAATTTTAATTAACTTACAACAAATTATATTTTCTACAAAAAGAACTAAATGAGACACAATAAAAATTTTGACATAGGAATGACAATGAATGATGCCTGTCATTCATTGTCATCATTGATGTGTAATATTTAAAAAAAAAATGGAAAATTTCACCTTGTTATAAAATTTTTTGCTATGTCTTTTACTATGGAATTGTAAACTTTGCTCAACGCAGGGCCGGCGAAAGTGGTGGTGCAAACGTGCACTTGCACCTACTGAAATTTCCAACTGTGCATGCACGATAATTTGTTATTTATATTTTACCCAGTAGAATCGCGCTAGTTCAAATTACACACCTAATTATACCTGCAACGTTTGCTGTCCTTCACTTGTCTTCCTCGCTCCTCTTCTTTTTTTCTATGGTGAATTCGCTTTTGTTGATGTGGTAAAAATAGAAATTTCCCTACCTGTCTTGATTTCAATCAACGAAATCATAAAAAGAAAACAGCTATCAAGAGACACGGTAGTGTCTTGTGCTAAGTCCGCGTAACATTACATCGCAACATGATCTATGATCTGATGAAAAACAACGCTTCAAAATATGGTGTGCCGAGTAATCTTGCTGACGTCGTTACTTTTTTACGGGAAAATGTGGATCTGCTCAATTTGGTTCCGGAAATGGTGAAGCTCATTCACATATTGTTAACCATACCCGCATCTACATGCACGTGTGAGCGTAGTTTCTCTGCCTTGCGCAGATTAAAAACATATTTGAGATCGACGCTTTTAGCCGAAAGATTGAATCATTTAATTTTGTTAAACATTCATCGAGATCTTGCTTCAAAAATAAATATTGAGGCAGTAATGGACGAATTTATTAGCAGGGCTCAGGTGAGAAGGAATACCTTTGCCCAATAATTTTCTGTTCTAAAATTTCTTTATTGTTTTTGTTCTACATGTACATGGAAAATAATAAAAAAAATTATATTTAGCATTTAACTTTTTGTGCTTTTTTAATTCAGCATTTAGGTTCATTTTTGTAATTTTTCTCACAATTTGAGATCAAAACTTAACCCCCCCTCATTACAATTAAATTTTTAGTTTGCACCTACTGGGAAAAGTATAAAGTGCCGGCTATGGCTCAACGATTCTACTTTTGCACTACTTCAACATCATAATAACTTTATAAAGTTTTAACGTTCACGATAAGGAAATCACTTCCAAGTATTGAAGATTATAGTTTCATGATGAAGCAGAGTATCACTCTCATCATTGTCATAACATACAAGGAACTGTAAAAGAAAACAATCATAGACAGCGATTAAATTGAAGTTTTTTTTCCCTAATCTAGCTCCAGCTGTCTCGTGCTAAACGTTCCTGTGTGTAGTTTCGATGTTCTCATTTTTTTGAATGATTTGAGTAAGTCCTCCCATCGTGATGGGTCGCACAGTATCATGAAATTCTTCGTCATATTCATCGTCTGTATTGTTTTCGTACTTGAGCCCATCGCTGTAAATCAAACGACATTATAGAAACTAGTACAATATGACTTTAATTCGACTTTGAAACTCGCACAGTGAGGTATCCAACGCGATATTCGATTTATAATACTTTCTATGAAGTATTTAAACACTTACTGCAATAAGTATAAGTAATCTCTAATACATAGACGCGTTCCGACAAAGTTCTTGTAAATCAGATTCAGAAAAGCCTTCTGTATGTTTCGCTAACGTTGCGATTTCCACGTTGTCTGCGGTTGGCTCGTTTTTCAAAATCAATTGCAAAACTTTTAACCGTTGCTGCTCATTCTAAAATAGATATATTATTAGTATTATATTCTAGAATTTTAATCATAATATATTCTATAATCAGTATTCATAGTCCATTTTTATTTTAAGAACGTTGTTATGTCTTAAATACTTAAGACATATGAACCAATCATGAAGCATTTTAAGAAGTTTTATTTAAGATGGTGTGTGTGTGTGTTTTAAAGACAATATAATATTTTCAGTGTTATGTATATGTATAATACATTTATTTTTTTACTTTTATTTTAATGTATTGTTTCGAGAAATATAAATAAATTAAGATATTGTATAAAGATAATATTGAAATATATATATATATATGTATTTCAATATTATAAATTAAGATATTATATAAAGATAATATTGAAATATATATATATATTAAAAATTTACACACATACAATTATCTTTATACAATATCTTAATTTATTTATATTGCTCGAAACAATACATTAAAATAAAAGTAAAAAAATAAATGTATTATACATATACATAACACTGAAAATATTATATTGTCTTTAAGACACGCACACGCACACGCACACGCACACGCACACTTCTACCGCCTGGCGCTGGCCGAGAGCTGGCCGAGACGTTCGACGACGCGTTCGACAAAGAAAGAGAGAGAACTATACGTCGACACTCTTTTACCGCCCGACGCTGGCCGAGCGCTAGCCGAGACGTTCGACGACGCGTTCGGCAAAGAAAGCGAGAGAACTATATGTCGACACTCTTTTACCGCCCGACGCTGGCCGAGCGCTGGCACCCACGGACAGCCATCCCCACCCTATCCCCACCACCTACTTCGGCGTGCTGTTCCGTCTGCAAGTTTGCATCACTGCACACTGGGTCAATTTGACCCGTACCTTAAATTTGAGTAAGAATATCTTAAAGGGATTTTGAAAATTGGCGGGATCGGCGCCCTCTGTACCTAGTTTTTATTTATGTAAAATAAAATTTTTTGAAAAAAAATTTTTTTTCGACAATTTTTTTAGATATGTTAATATTTATAAAAACAGTTTTAATATTTACAACATCATTTATTCAAGTTTCAAGTATATCCAGGAATTTTTTCAAGCCGATCGAACACGTCGTTTTAAAATGGCGGACTCTTAAAGCTAGCGTCGGGTCAGATTGACCCAGAGTGTTCTTCATGCTTGAAAAAAGAGGTGTGTTCTCGGAGGGTTAAAATCGTTTTAAAATCTCGTTCAGCCAATGAAATGACGATATACGGCCATTTCATTGGTTAAACGAGATTTTAAGACGATCTTAAATATAAGATTTGACCGGCCTATGAATACCGACGTTTGTAGGCTCATTCATAATCTAGTAAAAATAACAATGTAAAAACATAAAATTACCGGTAATTAAAACGGCAAATTCCGTATCTCTTATTGATGTGGAGCCTTTTTGTCCTGTCCAGGATAGCTCTCGACATACTGCACCCGTTAATATATATATTTTAGAAGATTTCTAACTTTATGGGCAAATGTCCTGTCTCCAATTTTTGTAATCTGAAACACATTATGGGAAGACATTATAATGACGCCATCTGTACAGATGAAATTAGAGATATACTGAATTAGTATATATAAATTTAAATATTATATATTTGACGTATGTCTTTATATTTTGAATACAAATGTTTTTTCATGGTGACATAAGTCTTGTGTATTTAGTCTTAAGGCGACGTGCTCTGTATGCAGTGTGTGCAATGATTAAATGACTCCTGTTGGTTGAATGTTAAAGTTCGATGTATTCATGCGAACGTGTTTTTCAATTGAATTAAGGATAAGGCATAATAGAGGCGGAGAGCGTTTCCGTGGCAATTAAACACGGAGGATGATATGAAGATCGGTATAGGCGCTGGGTTTGTTTTTACGCGAGTCGTGCGACCGTCGAGTACGACACACATGGACCGCATAGACGTACAATAAGCACATTTAGAAGAGATTCACTGTTGTACGATATCGCAGTAAGTTATATTTATTGTTTTATTTACTATGCCGTATTAGTTGATATCAGCTCTGTTTTTATTGCTGCACTGAGTGCTATATAGGCTGGACCAAGGTCTGTAGATGGAGGAACGGACTAGTAAGGTCGTCGCATCCACTGCACCGATTTTTTTCACGAAAATGGCGGTGACTCAGCAGGGGGTATTCGATTGTGTATCATGTTACTTGGGTGAAAATTATAAAAGTGAGCAAGTTATGTGATACACAATCGATCCCCTGATTAACCAAATAATATCAATTTAAATACAAATTAATTGTTCTCTTTTATGTATAGCTGGTTATGTTAGGATGTGTTTTACTCTCTCACACAACTAATAGCTATTAGTATACACAAACTCGCAGGCTCAAAAATGGCGGACTATGCGACGACCTTACCCAGTCCGTTCCTTCATCTACAGACCTTGAGCTGGACTAGTTCATAGGTTATTTATTTTTCTCTTTATAAGATGAAAAGAGAAAGATATATAAATTCTGAACTAATAATCCAGCCTATAGAAGTTAAAGAATGAACAGTTATTTTATTTAAATTGTTTAAAGTTTCTGATTATCTATAACAGATTTATTTGAAGATTCAAGGATTTGTCTCGAGGATTGAAGGATTCTTCCCAAGGAATTAAGGATTCTTCCAAAGAATTCCAGGATTCAAGGATTTGTGATCGACGATATAGAATATATATATATATATGTAATTATGAAACCAATTATATTAAAATGCTCCATCTCGCGAAAATGTTTACACAAATTATCCATAAAACAACGAAAAAGAATTATGTCGGAAATTAAAAGCAATTTACAATGTAACAAAGAACCGTTACAAAATTACGAAAGACAACAATTTAATGTTAATAATATTCCGTGTACCTAGAGCTCTTTGGATAAGGAATTTAATTCATCCAGTCTCGAAAATATTTATAATACATTTGCTACAAATGTTGAAGATAATAGTCTTTCTAATAATGATACACTTTTCGCAAAAATTAAGGGAACAAAAAAAAATTCCAAATTTTTTAGTAATTTTTGACAGGCTGTAAGTCAGTGAAAAATGGTCATATCGGCAATCTAAAAAAAGCAATCTGAAGCTTGAAGATTGTACTTTTTAGATCTTGCAGTCAAAAATTTCTACAAGTCGCAGTTCCCGTGCAATCCTTCAATAAAGCACGGAAAAAAATTTTTGCAAATTTTACACATTTTATTTTTCAGTCCACGGGCATGAAAAAATTTTTTCGAGCTTAGCCAATGCATGAATCAAATAGCCTGTTTATTCGGCTTCAATTTGGTTTTTTTAAAATTTGGATACGACCTTTTGTCTCCGAGATATTGAATTTTGAATCCAAAAGGATCCTTTTTTGTTCAACCGCCAATATCTCGGCAGCCATTGGTCGTACAGCAAATTTAAGGGCAGTTTTGAAATCTGGAATAAATTTCCTACAAGATTCTGTCATGATTTTCTGGAAAAAAAAATTTTCTTTTTCTACACGTTAACATGAAGAAAGTAACGAAAAGTAACTTTTTCCCTTGTTTTGGAAAATCGACTGTATCTTTGTTCATACTGGCAACAAAGCTAGGGTTTGAAGGTCATTTTACAGCTAAATGTGCCATTAATAACCCTGTAAATTTTCAGACCGATCCACTGAACCGTTTTTCTAGACCGATTGATCGAAATTTCGAAAAAAATTAAAGGAACAAGGTTTTTGTTGCAAAGTTTTTGTTGCTTAGCGTAATCTTCTTAGAAATGAAAAAATTCATTTTTTCACGACTGTTTACACAATTCTTCGTCCATTACAGGTTAATTTGGAAAAAAAACAAAAAAAAAATTTTTTTTCGAAAAATTTTTCGAAAAATTGAGAAAAAAATACTCATTCATTTTGAAAGCAGTATACTCAATTTGTACCTCGATTTCCGTTTTTAAAATTTAATTGCATTAATTAAAGTTGATACCCCTAAGATGTACCCAATACTCTTTCTACGAAATTTCGTGCAATAAATGTCTAAAGTCCTTAGCAAAGCTCAAAAGTGTTAAAAAAACAGTTTCTCTGAAAACTTGGCGACTTTTTTGTCAAAGAAAACCATTTAACAGTTTTTTTCAAAACTAACCTTTTTTTGTAAACTTATTGAAAAAATCAAATTTTCTGTAACCATCAATTCTCTCACCATGCCCCGGCAGCATTTATCTGCCCCACAAGTCGCTCAGCTTGTGACTCTTGTTCAAGAGGGTTACACATATCGGCAGGTTGGTGAACGATTTGGCGTTAGTCCTTCAGTTGTGTCCCGTGCCTATAACCGATACCTTGAAACAGGTGGGTATGAGCGACGCGCTGGACAAGGTCGACATCGGGTAACAACTCGTCGGGACGATCGGGCAATCATCCTTGAAGCTCGTCGAGAACCTTTTGTTCCAGCTAACATCATCGCTCAACAATTCCCGAACCGTCAACAGCAACAACAACAACAACGACGACGGCTACGAAACGTTTCTCGATCAACGATTAGGAATCGTCTCCGGGAAGCTGGATTGCGTGCCAGGACAGCTGCTCGTGGACCGATGATGAACGTTAGACATTGTAGAGCTCGTCTAGCGTACGCTCGCGAACATGTTAACTGGCGCATGAGGGATTGGGATAACGTTCTTTTCTCTGACGAATCTCGATTTTGTTTGTACGGTAACGATAGAAGACCTCGAGTTTGGCGTCGTCAGGGAGAGCGTTATTCACAAAACTTTATTCGTCCTGTGGCCGCCTACAATGGAGGATCAGTAATGGTTTGGGCAGGAGTTTCACGAACATCTCGGACTCCTTTGGTTATTGTCCGCGATAACCTTAATGCTAGGCGTTACATCGACCAGATCTTACGACCTTATGTGGTCCCTTTACGGCGGAACAGGAGAAGATTTATCTTCATGCAGGATAATGCTCGCCCTCATACAGCGAACATAACCCGTCAATTTTTCCAGAGAAATGACATCACGTTATTAAGGCATCCTGCGATGAGCCCTGATCTCAATCCCATTGAGCACGTTTGGGATATTTTGGGCCGTCGATTGCGTCAAAACTACCCGATTTTAAACAATTTAGCCGCATTGGAGCGCGCTTTAATCACAATTTGGCGTAGGATTCCACAGCGGATGATTCGCAATTGCATTTCGAATATGCCTGACAGGTTGCGAGCTGTGATTCGGAATAGAGGCGGGAACACTCGATACTAAACACGACAAACACTTTTAGGAAATGAGTTTGGAGTCTTTAAATACTGTGGAGCTGACGAACCACGGGGTCTCATTACTCCTAAAGATTCACACAAACACACACACACACTTTGGAGAATGAGTTTGGAGTCTTTAAATACTGTGGAGCTGACGAACCACGGGGTCTCATTACTCCTAAAGATTCATTTATACACGTGCATAAGCACAAAAGAAGCATAAATCCGACCGTGCAACCTCCACGTGGTATGTTTTGGGTAACGCTAATGCCGGCGGTCAGGAATCGACGTTATTTCCGAAAAGTATCGTTTTTTTCTGCTTTGAAAGAAAACTTGGAAAAAAAAATTTGAAAAAAAAACAAAAATTTTTTTTGAAAATTTTTCAAAAATTTTTCGAAAAAAAATTTTTTTTTTGGTTTTTTTTCCAAATTAACCTGTAATGGACGAAGAATTGTGTAAACAGTCGTGAAAAAATGAATTTTTTCATTTCTAAGAAGATTACGCTAAGCAACAAAAACTTTGCAACAAAAACCTTGTTCCTTTAATTTTTTTCGAAATTTCGATCAATCGGTCTAGAAAAACGGTTCAGTGGATCGGTCTGAAAATTTACAGGGTTATTAATAGCACATTTAGCTGTAAAATGACCTTCAAACCCTAGCTTTGTTGCCAGTATGAACAAAGATACAGTCGATTTTCCAAAACAAGGGAAAAAGTTACTTTTCGTTACTTTCTTCATGTTAACGTGTAGAAAAAGAAAATTTTTTTTTCCAGAAAATCATGACAGAATCTTGTAGGAAATTTATTCCAGATTTCAAAACTGCCCTTAAATTTGCTGTACGACCAATGGCTGCCGAGATATTGGCGGTTGAACAAAAAAGGATCCTTTTGGATTCAAAATTCAATATCTCGGAGACAAAAGGTCGTATCCAAATTTAAAAAAAACCAAATTGAAGCCGAATAAACAGGCTATTTGATTCATGCATTGGCTAAGCTCGAAAAAATTTTTTCATGCCCGTGGACTGAAAAATAAAATGTGTAAAATTTGCAAAAATTTTTTTCCGTGCTTTATTGAAGGATTGCACGGGAACTGCGACTTGTAGAAATTTTTGACTGCAAGATCTAAAAAGTACAATCTTCAAGCTTCAGATTGCTTTTTTTAGATTGCCGATATGACCATTTTTCACTGACTTACAGCCTGTCAAAAATTACTAAAAAATTTGGAATTTTTTTTTGTTCCCTTAATTTTTGCGAAAAGTGTATTAATGATACTGATTCATCTTCTTCTACAACTAGTACATACTTAGTAGAGCTATCATTTAAAGAAAGATTAGCGTCCTGTTTTCTAAAGAATAATTTAAATCATGTTCAATGTAACAGTATTCTGTCGCTTCTTCGCACATCCTTATTTTGAAAATTTACCGCAAGATGCGAGAACACTTCTAAAAACTCCACGAAATAAAATTGCTATCTTTAAAGTAGAACCAGGTGAATACGTTCATTTTGGAATAGAATCAGGCATTTCTCAATTTCTTTCATGTCTTACAACTCTTCCTGATAAATTGGAAATTGATTTTAATACTGATGGTGTCTATTTAGATAAATCAGGAAGTATATTCATATTTAGCCAATACAATGTAGAATTTCAAATATTAAATTTGCAAAACTAATAATAGTAGGAATATATTGAGGTACTGTAAAAATATACGATCCAAATTTATTTTTTGAAAAGTTTGTCACTGATATTACAAAAATATTGGCTAACGGAGGTATAACTTTCAATAATATGAAATTACCATTACATTTAAGATGCTTTATAGCTGATGCACCAGCTCGTGCTTTCATCTTGAATCATCGAAGTCATGTATCTAGCCACCCATGTTCAAAATGTAAAGTTTCTGGTGTAAGATGTGAAAGACGATATGCTTATTATGGTTGTAATCATTCTCTTCGTAACGATAGAGAATATCTTCAATGTATAGATGAGGATCATCATAAAGGTCAAAGTCCATTGTCAATGTTACCAATGGGGATGGTGTCGCAAGTTCCTTTGGAATACATGCATCTTGTATGCCTAGGAATTATGAAAAAATTGTTATCTGCATGGGTACATGGAAAATATAGATGTTTATCAAAATTATCAGCACGTTCTATCTCTATTATATCTAGACGATTAAACATACAGCGTATTGTCCATCTGATTTTGTACGACGTCCTAGATCACTTGATGCATGTATGAAATATAAAGTAACAGAATTTCGCCAATTTCTTTTATATGTTGGTCCAGTTGTAACATATGGTATCCTCGATCAACAAGTGTACACACATTTTTTATTTCTGCATGCAGCAATAAGAATTTTAGCTTCGACATCACCCTCAGAAGCGTATTTAAACTTTGCAAATCTTGCGCTGCAAAAATTTGTTGACAGATGTATAAATCTTTATGGTTCAGAATTTTATTCCTATAACGTGCATGTCTTCTACATCTTACGGATGATGTGCGAAGATTAGGTCCTCTCGATTCATTTTCTGCTTTCCCTTATGAGAATAATATGATACTTTTCAGAAAATATTGTAGAAAACCCGGTCTCTTCCTTCAACAAATTGCAAATAGAATGGCAGAGATAGAAGCACAACAAATGATTCTATAAGGATTATTGAAAATTCTTCGGTTCATGTATTTATACAACATCATGCTGGTCCTCTTCCGTGCAATTTCACTAATTCTTGTCAATATCGTAAGATTACGTTTAATAATATATTGCTTAGTTTAGACATATGTGATAATTGTTGTATGTTAAATGATGGAACTATTTGCATTATTTTGAATATTCTCATGTCTAATAACTCATATTATTTAATAATTAAAACATTTTTAAATGTTTGTGATTTTTATGACATTGGGATCTCTTCTTCAATGTGTCATATTTTTAAATGTTCTACGTTAAATAATAATCTTTCTTCTGTACACATAAGTGAAATCCGAGCAAAATGTTATAAAATGCCTTTTTGGGATCGTAATAATGATGATGAAAATGCAGAACCTTTAGAATCTTCACAATATATAATAGCTACTATTATCCATAATGATAGAATTTAAAATTTATATTAATCTTATAGAGAGAGAGAGAAAATAATAATTACACAAAAAATGCGAAAATCTTCTCTTTGCCAGTGATAAAAAATAAAAGTAGAAGGTAATGACTGACTCACAAACTGGCACCAGTGATATATAAAATGACGTTTATTACGTTTCGACCTGTGATTTAGGTCCTCTTCAAATATATCTATAAATATGATGTGAAGGAACTATAATAATCGTTTAAAGGCGCAAATTTATACAAATCAAAATAAAAACTTACATAAATAGCAGTCCGATAAAGAATGAATACAGATTAATAATATAGATGACCATGAATCGGTATCGATTTCGTTACATATAAAATACGTCTGTTGTTGGTGACGGAAAAGAAAGGACTGAGCAAGATTGAGTCCGACAATGTGACATACGTTACAAAATTTTAATAAATACATAAAATAAAAAGGACACAAACTCAAATGTATAAGTAGAGAAACGGGGTCAATAGTCTAAAATATAAATAATAAATAAGAGAAGGTTGTATAAGGTAAAAATAAAAGATATAAATTATAAAATATTAAATAAATCTAAAATAGAGAAATCGGGTCAATGGTCTAAAATGAAAATAATAAATAAGAGAAGGTTGTGTCAAGTGAAAGTAAAAATTGTAAATTATAAAATATTAAGGAGTCCGTCATATATTGAAGTCAAATTTTCCGTGTCTCTTTGGGAGTTGATTGCAAAATTGCATTTCTTGATGAAAAGCATTTCCGCAATCTCCCTTTTTTTCCTATGTGTTTCCATATGAAGAATGGTAGGATTGTTCCAGTCAAATTCATGGTCGTAAGATAACCTATGCTTACTGACAACAGAATGATTTGCTGTGGGTTTTTTGACATCATTCTGGTGTTCTTTTAATCGGGTAATCAGATGTCGTTTCGTTTGCCCTATGTAGCTCGCATTACAATTCAAACAGTTAATCTCGTAGACAATTTCCGTTTGTTTAAGCACACACAGATTATCTTTACCCTTCTTTATAAGTAACATCCAATCTATTAAAAATGGAGTACAACACTTTAAGATTGGCATTCGTTAGAATGCGTTCAATGTTTATTCCAACTTCTTTAGAAAATAGAATGACGATGCAGTTATTCGCATCAAAAGCTATATTGTCATAAGTGTTATTATGTCTGTGCTGTAGCTCCTTAAGGGGATGCTGGAGTCATCGGCGAACTCATGCGCGATTTTGAGCGCCGCCTTGAAGGAACTAATAAAAATGTTACCGACACAGTCGGTATGAGAGTGAGCAAGATAGCAATAGGAATGAACGAGACAGTAGTACGAGCAAGCGAGACAGCAATAAGAGCGAGCGAGACGGCAATAAGAGCGAGCGAGACAGCAATAAGAGTGAGCGAGAGGGGAATAACAGCGTGGAAGGAAAGACTCGATCTTTCGAGTTTTCTCTGCCAGCTATGCCCCTCTCGCTCTCTCCTATTACTGTCTCGCTCTTATTACTGTCTTGCTCGCTCCTTACTGTTTCTTTAATTCGCTCGCTGAGAGATATTTCTTGTGTTATAATAGTACACACTAATGCGTATTCTTTGTACATGTGTCGTTTCAAATGATTATAAAGAAACGACTTTTTTTCTCGATCAAAATTTTGTCGCAAGGCTGAGCAAAACGCTTACACTTGAAAAATGTGTATATAATATAAACATCTAATGTTGTTACGGAATCTAATACGGTTGGAGCAACTAGGGCCCGCTGTCGCCATCTCTTGTCTAGCGACTCGGCCTGCTCAAGCCCTCTCGCGGCCTCGTGCCCCTACCAAGGGGTTTTCGCGGGTAGTCTGCTCTGTGAGATCCCAGTGTGTGCAGGAAAAGTCCTGTTCGTCTCAAGTGCGAGACTCGAGTCGAGTCATGTATCATACCGTTCACTGTGTAGAAGTGTGTTTCTCAGGAGTCCCGTTGCACACGCGGTGCATTGAGCATTGGTGTTCAGGGTGACTCCCTGGCGCGATCCGCGTTCTCCGTGTCCGCGCACGGTTAAACACCCTCGCAAGACTTTCTCATCGTCCGCTCACGTTCCACTCAACTCTTAGAGAAACGGATTCCGCGAGAGATTGCAAATCGCGGCCGATTCTCGAACATTTGGTCCTTCGAGCCGGATGCGAGTGGTGTTGAGCTCAAGAGTGAGAATAGTGCTCGGTTGGACGGCGCGTGCGAGCGGTTCTAGAACCTTCGAGGGCGAACCGTATTGCCACGTGTTTCGGGCGTGTGATTGCCCGCGCTTACTTGCTTCGTGCCACGTGTTTCGGGCGTGTGATTGCCCGCGCTTGCTTCCTTCGTGCCGCGTGTTTCGGGCGTGTGATTGTCCGCTCTTGTTTTCGTTGCTCACGCGGTACGCGCGTGTGATTGTGCGCATTGGTTTCTCTCCGCGATCGCGCCGTTCGTGCGTGATCAGACGGTGCCGCGTGCTCACGTGTTTTCGTGGTATTTCGTGTAGTGACACTCAGGTGCACTGCCGTTTGTGTTCCTGTGTTCGCGCGGTGACGGTTCGCGCATTGACGCTCGGTTTTTTGTGGTGATTGCGCAGTGACACTTGGGTGCACTGTTGCCGTTTGTGATCTGGTGCTCACGCACTGACGTTTCAACGCAGTGGCGCACTGAATTGTGTTTTCCGCGTGTATCGCTGGGTGATAGTGCTCGCGCACTGACGTTTCAACGCGGTGACGCATTGAGCTCGTGTTTCCGCGCGTCGTCGCGTGTGACGCTCGTTCGCGCACTGACGTTCTCGCGCAGTGACGCTTCGATTTCCGGCTGCTTCGAGCGGTCGCGCTCAGCGCGGTGGTTTTCAGTGCTCGCACAGTGACAGCTCACCATGGCTGATCCGGACAAGGTGTCTGTGGTCGACCAGGGGACGGCCATGCAGGATCGCTCATCACCGGTCTCACTCAGTGTGCCAAGTGCATCGGGCTCACGAGGTAGTGGCTCATCCTCGGGGAGGACGCGACAGGCGTCACCCGTGCGTCTTTCCACAGAACTCACGCTCAAAGTCCGCTCGCAGATGAGTCGTCTCACCACACTCAAGACCTTGGTGGATAATCTTCCACAGGAGCCCAGCTCGACATCACTGACGGAGCTGACTTCTTTGGCTGCTCAAGTGGAAGAGTTCCACAAGGCATTCCAAAAGGAACACGCATATTTTGAGGTCACTTGGCCGGACGCTCATCTTGACCATGAGTATTTCAGCACTGACGTGCACCAACAGGAAGCTCTTTGTGTGGTCAATGCCAGAGTGAAACTCAATCGACTCAAGCATGCCGTCTCAACTGCGCTCACTGTGGACTTAGCGCGTTATCAAGGACAAGCTCAACCCTGCCACCCGCGGTTGCCGGATATCAAACTGCCCAAGTTTACCGGCAACTACTCAGACTGGCCATCTTTCAGGGAGCTCTTCTCGTCAGTCGTTCTCGACAACCCGAGACTGAATGATGTGGAGAAGCTGCACTATTTGCGGGGCTGCATGCAGGGGTCAGCGGACCAGCTCATCCGAGGATTCACGCTCACAGGGGACTCACTCCAGCCTTCATGGGAGATGCTCATCGAGCGTTATGAGAATAAAAGGCTCATCATCCAAGCTCATCTCGACAAATTATATGACCTGGCGCCAGTCACGTCGAAAAATGCAGCCTCGCTCACCAGGCTTGTTACGACGCTCTCGGAGGCGCACAAGGCACTTGGGAAGATTGTGCCTCCTCAATCCTTGGGCGACTGTCTGTTGATCCACCATGCGTCAAGGTATCTTGACAGTGACACGCGGGAAGCCTGGGAGACGTCATTGGGCTCCTCGACTGAGTATCCCAATTTTGGACAGTTCGAGGCCTTCCTCAACTCCAGGGCGCGCGCGTTGGAGAGGATAGAGGCCTCCACGTCTCAATCAGGCAGCTCATCGAGCAAATCATCTGAGACCTCGAAACGCTCTGTCAAGAAGGTCAATGCACATCAAACATCTGCTCAACCCAGCTCAAGCAGGTCCACCTTGTACCCCTGCGATCTGTGCCATGGACAGCACTATATTGTGACCTGCTCACAATTCCGGGAGCTCACTCCAACGAAGAGAAGAGAGGTCGTCATCGACAAGCGGTTGTGTTACAATTGTCTCGGGCGACACAACGTCCGATCATGCAAGTCGACCACCTCTTGCAAGACCTGCTCAAACAAACACCACACGATGTTACACCTCGCGCAACCGGCTGCTCCCGGTAGGCAACTAGTGGAAGGGTCCAGCTCATCACCCTCTCCTTCGGCAGGGAATTGAAGGGAGGGTGCAATCGTCAATAGGTCCGCTCACTTCAGCTCATCATACGCCACACTGCTGGCGACAGCAGTGGCTCTCATCTACTCACCAGTCACGACTCATCAAGCCAGGCTGCTCATAGACCAAGGGTCTGAACTCACCTTTATTTCGGAAAATCTCGTTAAGCAGCTCAACCTACAACGTCAACACTCAGCCATCTCAATCATTGGCATTGGTGGCCAGAAAACGACTCAGACAAGGGGTGTAGTCACGCTTACACTCCAATCAAGAAACTCCAAGTCTACAGTCACCGTGCAGGCTCACGTCCTCTGGACACTGACCACCATAATACCTTCGGTGGAAATATCTCGACAAACATGGCCACACCTTGAGAGATTAAAGTTGGCCGATCCAGACTTCCTGATCTCACGTCCAATTGACATCATCATTGGAGCGGATTTCGTCGGGCAGATCATCAAGCCCAACATCCTCAAACAATCTGGCGACATGCCAATCGCTCAACTCTCAATATTTGGTTGGCTGGTTCTTGGTCCAGTTTGCTCAACATCAGCACATCCGCACCTTGTTCATTGTGCGAAGGTTCACAGCTCTGACTGCGCTCTTCAGGATCTCCTGACCAAGTTTTGGGTTCAGGAAGAAGTGTCTGATGACTCTAGCGTTCAGCTTACTCCAGAAGAGCAAGAGTGTGAAACTCATTACCAAACAACACACTCTCGTGACTCAACCGGACGATACATTGTGAGGATTTTACTCAAGCTGCCTCTCAGTGTTCTAGGAGACTCATACCACACTGCTCATCAAAGCCTTCAGCGAACTCTCAGACGACTCAACAGAAACAGTGAATATCGGACCCTGTACATTCAGTTCATGAAAGAATATGAACGACTTAACCACATGGTGAAGGTCTCTTCATGCTCATCGAAGAACTCTACCGTGTATTACCTACCTCACCATGGTGTACTTAAACTAGAGAGCGCAACTACCAAGTTGCGGGTTGTTTTCAACGGGTCAAGTCCAACGTCATCAGGACTCTCAGTGAATGATCTCATGCACTCTGGTGCCAACCTATTACTCAATGTCTCAGACGTTCTCATGTGGATTCGTGGGCATCGATGGATCTTTGCTACCGACATTACCAAGATGTACCGACAAATCAAGGTGCATCCTTCGGACTGGGATTTACAACGGATTCTCTGGATTGATGAGAATCACCGCGAAGTGCCTTATCATCTTGCCACGGTCACATATGGAATGAAAGCTGCACCATTTTTGGCAGTACGGACACTCATTCAACTCGTTGAGGACGAAGGCCATCGATTCCCGCTTGCCGTGCCACCACTCATCCATGGAAGATATGTGGATGATACATTTGGCGGCGCCGACACAGTGGATCAACTCATGGAAATTGCTCACCAACTCCAGGGCCTCTGTCTTGCGGGCGGATTTCCCCTTGCCAAGTGGCATTCCAATCACTCAGAATTGCTTAACGCCTTCTCTGCTCCTGGCTCAACCAACGCATCTATCTCACTTGACGATTGCGCAACCAAACTACTCGGATTGAATTGGTCCCCTCATCAGGATGCATTCATCTTTGAAGTCAAGTCTCATTCTCACAACGAACAACTCACAAAGCGGACCATCTCCTCGGAAATAGCTCAGATATTTGATCCACTGGGCTTTGTCTCACCAATTGTAATCAGAGCCAAAATATTGTTACAAGAACTTTGGCTTCACAACATTCATTGGGATGACAACTTACCATCTCATGTTGTCTCACGGTGGCTCAGCATCAGAACCGACTTCTCACGTCTGGTCAGACTCTCAATACCTCGGTGGCTCAACACTACCAGCAGTTCAATGGTGGAATTGCATGGCTTTTCTGATGCTTCGCAACTCGCAATGGCTGCAGTTGTATACTTAGTAGCCAACTCACCGTCCATCGACTCAAAGGCTACCATCATTTGTTCGAAAACAAGGGTAGCTCCTCTCAAGAGACTCACGATTCCAAGGCTGGAGCTCACAGCAGCGCTGCTTCTCACCAAACTCATGAAGCATGTCCAAACTACTCTTCAAATGGACATTGCTCGCACCTATCTATGGACGGATTCTCAGGTTACTCTCACATGGATCAAAACTCACTCATCCCGCTGGAAGGATTACGTTCGCAACAGAGTCTCACAAATTCAAGAACTCTCAGGGAATGCCGAATGGAGATTTGTTCCTGGCGTATCGAATCCGGCAGATTGTGCATCTCGCGGCATAACCACTGCCCAATTAGAAGATCACCCTCTGTGGTGGACAGGTCCACCATGGCTCACTCAATCTCCAGATTCATGGCCAATTCAACCATCAGAGCCAGATGAGCGGTGTGAAGTAGAATCTCGCCCAGGGATCTCATTGTTCACCGCAGATGTCAAATCTGAATATCATTGGGACCTCATCTACAGGTATTCCTCGCTTCTTAAATTGTTAAGAATAACAGCACTTTGTTTCAAGTTCATTTCACGGCTGAGAGGACAATCGGAGTCGACGCCTGGCATACCCATCTCCGCCACAGCTCTGGAGCAATCGAGAATCTTCTGGATCAAGGCAACTCAGTCAGCATTCTTCACTCACGAATTCAAGGTTCTCAGCTCACAATCTCATCTTCCGGCATCTCACCCCTTCAGTCGTCTCACGGCCTTCATCGATCAACACGGGGTTATCCGGGTTGGGGGACGCCTCGCTAACTCTACCCTCTCCTACGACGGAAAACATCCAGCCATATTGCCCCGTAACGCAAGGCTATCTGCATTGATCATCGAGTGGTCCCACCAGAAGACATTACATGGAGGCACTCAACTAACTTTGGCTCATCTCAGACAATACTACTGGATCATCGGTGGAAGAGCTCCAGTGAAGTCTCATGTGTTGCGCTGTATGGTGTGTGCTCGACAAAGGGGGATCCGTTCCCATCAATTGATGGGCCAACTACCTCTAGCTCGAGTCACACCTTCACGCGCATTCACTCACACCGGCACTGACTATGCTGGCCCACTCACGCTCAAGACTTGGAAGGGAAGAGGAGCAAAAACTCACAAGGCCTGGATTTGTGTCTTCGTCTGCCTTACCACCTCAGCGGTTCATTTGGAGGCTGTCTCAGACTACTCAACGGATGGATTTCTCGCTACTTACAAGAGATTTACATCCCGAAGGGGGATTCCCCACTCATTATACTCTGATTGTGGCACCAACTTTCTCGGAGCTGAACACTCACTCCGGAAACTGTTCACACAGAGTACTCAAGAAAATAGGCTACTCTCAACCTTGTTGGCTCAAGACCGCACTCAGTGGATTTTTAATCCACCCGCCGCACCACATATGGGAGGCAAATGGGAAGCAGTGGTGAAATCTATCAAATTCCACCTTCGACGGACGATAGGTGAGACAGTGCTCACCTTTGAAGAAACGACAACCCTGCTCGTTCAAATTGAAGCGATCTTGAACTCACGGCCTCTGGAACCACTCAGCGACGATCCAGATGACTGCTCAGCACTCACCCCAGGACACTTCCTCATAGGAAGTGCTCTGACGACCACCCCAGAGCCTTCGCTCACGGACTTAGCCGTCTCACGCCTCTCCAGATGGCAGTTCATCCAGCAGCGGGTGCAGCAATTTTGGTCGCAATGGTCATCTCAGTATTTGCAGAGACAACAAGCCATCTCCAAGTGGCATCATCCTTCCAACGTCATTAAGGTTGGCTCATTGGTGCTCATCACTGATGAAAGGTTTCCACCATGCAAGTGGCCATTGGCCCGAGTTCTCAGCCTGACGCCCGGAAAGGATGGACATACTAGGGTGGTAACCCTGAAAACGGCCACCACCACTCTAACTCGACCAATCACCAAACTAGCTCTATTGCCCGTCACCCACGAGAGCAGCACCTCACTGGAGGAATACTCATGAAGAGTGGACTGATCATCAACGCTGTTGCTGATGGCGGGCGGGAATGTTACGGAATCTAATACGGTTGGAGCAACTAGGGCCCGCTGTCGCCATCTCTTGTCTAGCGACTCGGCCTGCTCAAGCCCTCTCGCGGCCTCGTGCCCCTACCAAGGGGTTTTCGCGGGTAGTCTGCTCTGTGAGATCCCAGTGTGTGCAGGAAAAGTCCTGTTCGTCTCAAGTGCGAGACTCGAGTCGAGTCATGTATCATACCGTTCACTGTGTAGAAGTGTGTTTCTCAGGAGTCCCGTTGCACACGCGGTGCATTGAGCATTGGTGTTCAGGGTGACTCCCTGGCGCGATCCGCGTTCTCCGTGTCCGCGCACGGTTAAACACCCTCGCAAGACTTTCTCATCGTCCGCTCACGTTCCACTCAACTCTTAGAGAAACGGATTCCGCGAGAGATTGCAAATCGCGGCCGATTCTCGAACAAATGTTATATACTTTCTTTATATTTATCTCTATATAATAAATACAAAATATATACATATTGAATATATTATATAATTATTTTTATTTTGTATATATGTATTTGTATTTATTTTGTATATATTATATATATATATATATATATATATATATATACCATAATGAATAAAATATAATACATATATAATATACATACATAACTACATATGTTGTTGTATTCATTATTTGTGTCATTGTGTCATGGTGTAAAGTGTAAAATAAAGATAACTATATTCAATATATGTAATTGTATTATATTAATTTATAAAATAATTAATTTTGTATTTATCATATATGGCTGAAATTTAAAAAAGTATATTTTTCTTTAGTTAAACCTTTTTTTTAATTTTATAAATGTATAGTATTTTATATATATATGTATATATACACATACATACATATACATATACATATATATATATGTGAAATAAATATTTTATCATATCTGATATCTCTTAGACACTTTGCACATGTCTATTTCATCTTGTGCATAGCTTTATTATATCATGGCTTTGCATATACCAAACGTGCAATAAATAGAAACTAAATATGTTTCAATTTGACAAATATGTATATAACACTATATATCTAATGTCATATACTTTTCTTCTTTTTATCTGTATGTAATATAAATGAAAATAAATTGTCTATATTTAGTCTATACATATATAGTCTATACATATACAGTTTATACTATAAAAATTATTTAAATTCAATATCTAATTGTATTTATAATAGACAATTTATTTTTATTTATATTACATACAGATAATAAAAAGAAAAGTATATGACATTAGATATATAGTGTTATATACACATATTTGTCAAATTGAAACATATTTAGTTTCTATTTATTGCACGTTTGGTATATGCAAAGCCATGATATAATAAAGCTATGCACAAGATGAAATAGACATGTGCAAAGTGTCTAAGAGATATCAGATATGATAAAATATTTATTTCACATATATATATATATATATATATATGTATGTATATGTATATATGTATACATATGTATACATATATATATATATATATATATATAAAATACTACATTTATAAAATTGAAAAAAAGGTTTAACTAAAGAAGATATACTTTTTTTAATTTCAGCCACATATGATAAATACAAAATTAATTATTTTATAAAGTAATATAATACAATTAATAATGAATGCATGTATTTGCAACATTATTTACAACAGTATATGTATTTGTGTATATATATGGATTCATATGATGCAAAATAAAGATAATTATGTGTAATATGTAATGTAATTGTTTGTATTCTGAATCTGAATTTATTTGTATTTATTATATAAAAATAAATATATAACATTAGATATACAATGTTATATACATATAATTATCAAATTAAATAATAAAATATTTTTATGATATATTTTTTTTTAAATATGTTTACATTTATTACACACATTTTGCATGACAATTCGTCCCGCACATGGCTTTGTATGACAATAATATTAGTCAAACAATGAAATGTCAATAAATTATGTGACATATACACATATGTATAAAACGTGCAAATAAAATGTGCAAATAAAACAAAAAGAAACGTATAATGCCAGTACACGTAGTTAGATTGCCCCTGGCTTTATATATAAAATATATAATATAAAATATTTTTTCAAATATTTTATATATAGAATGGGCCCCATCCGTCGCCCATTCTCGTAAGACGCAATCATTATATTTTCGTCTTTCCGATTTGCACACCGAGTGTATAAATAATAGCATTATGCAAATAAAGAATGCATCGAATATTATTATACAAATACTAATTTATTATGATACGACATTTATTGTGAAGGTAACGGTAATAGCTTGTTACTTTCAATTATATTCATAAAATGACATCTCATGCGCTTTACGTCATTAGAATATTTCTTCTTACAAGGATTTCCTCCTAAAACTACAGATGTAGCAAAAGCAGCTGCATAAATTCCGCAACATATGCTATCTGGTTGTACTTGGACTTTTTCAAATATTATATCGCTTACGTTTATTCTTGGATAACGTTTGCAAATATAATCTTTTTCTTTCTTTGCCAATTTTTTGTACGTACAGCCAGGTAAGCTATCATATACATGCAGTTTGAACCCATCACAGAAAATGCATCGCCAGTGATCGGTACAGTTGCCTCCAATTATTTGTAAACTGTTGTCACTATCACTTGCTGTTATCAGATTTGGAAACTCTAAATGCAGAACGCTTTGTGTTTCGAAACTAGAAGTGTCTTTAACAACACGCAAGAATCTATCTAACGATTCATCATTCAGTTTGTTCTGTACAGGCAGAACATTCTCTCTCACCAAAGAAAGAGGAGCAATTGTATCATCTAAAACTTTCTTACGTTTTGCTATTTCATCTTTAGTCAGATTTTGTTTAGTCTTTGAATAACTGACTAAGATGCAATCGCTGTCTTGCTCTGTATCCGAAACAGCAGCAATGTTCACCATCTCTGCTTGTACAACATTTACTTTTGATCGTTTATTTTCTTGCTTGATATCTATGTTATCTACATTATTTTGTTGCGCAGTTCGTTTGTGGATAACTTTTCTTTTAGATGCTTTTTCTTGAGCATCTGTTATGTATTGTGGATTTCTAATAGGCATATGCCTGTTATGACGACTATCCAAAATTTCTGGAAGCATACAGTCATAATAAAAACGTTTTAGAAAAGGCAGCATTTGATTTTCCCAAAAGGCATTGTCTCTATTGTCTACCACAATTTTTAAACTTTTGGGAGTCCATACAGCGAATATACAATAATTTCGCTGCATTATGTTCAACTGCCCTTGAACTTGATAAAAGTATCGATGATTTCGATTCATTTTATCATTATTTTTTTCTATCAAATATGCCTTTCAATAAAGGCAACTTTTGTACAGCCTCGTTAGCTGTTAAATTCTCTGCTGACAGAGGACATTTAATCTCCACCAGACCATCTTCATCAATAAGCCCATCGGGAGAAACATCCAAAAATGGATTTTTATAATCAATGAACAATCCACATGGTTCAATATTTTTATTTAATTTTGTAGCCAACTCTTTTTTAGCGACTTTCTCCCTATCGCGACCATATTTCATGGCTGCTATGTCAATTTGTGGAGGATATAAAATGCTTTTTACAGTCGCTGCACAAGACGTTTTTGACATGCCAACCGCATCTGGTCAAATAATTTTGTAAATAACCAGTATATGAATAAATCGTGTCTGGATTTTGTTTTTACAACCAGCATACAAATAGATCTTGTCTGGATTTTGTTTTTACAACCAGCACACGAATAGATCGTGTCTGGATTTGGTTTTTACAACCAGCACACAAATAGATCGTGTCTGGATTTTGTTTCTACAACTAACACACAAATAGATCTTGTCTGGATTTTGTTTTTACAATCTTGTCCAGCACACGAATAGATCGTGTCTGGATTTTGTTTTTACAACCAGCACACAAATAGATCTTGTCTGGATTTTGTTTTTACAACCAGCACACGAATAGATCGTGTCTGGATTTTGTTTTTACAACCAGCACACAAATAGATCGTGTCTGGATTTTGTTTCTACAACTAACACACAAATAGATCTTGTCTGGATTTTGTTTTTACAACCAGCACACGAATAGATCGTGTCTGGATTTTGGTTTTACAACCAGCACACAAATAAATCTTGTCTGGATTTTGTTTTTACAACCAGCGCACGAATAGATCGTGTCTGGATTTTGGTTTTACAACCAGCACACAAATAAATCTTGTCTGGATTTTGTTTTTACAACTAGCACACGAATAAATCTTGTCTGGATTTTGTTTTTACAACCAGCGCACGAATAGATCGTGTCTGGATTTTGTTTTTACAACCAGCACACAAATAAATCTTGTCTGGATTTTGTTTTTACAACCAGCGCACGAATAGATCGTGTCTGGATTTTGTTTTTACAACCAGAACGCACATGCCGTTTCTACTACTACTACTACTACACTACTACTACTACTACTATTACTATACTACTACTATTGTTGTATAATTGTATTACATGAAGAAGAAACATTTTTTATAAACTGCTTTTTTAATTTTCAGAGATTTTATTTTTTCAAGTTAGGCAAAAAAAGAATGATTTATGCATTTGTGACTATGCATTACAAATCAATATTTAAAACTTTATTTCATTTTGATATTTACCATTTGAATTTCAATATTGAATACAATTGTTTATAAAAAAATTTATTTTAATAAAATGTATAAATCATTCTTCATAATATCTATAAATTTAAAAATATAAAATTATATATTATATATAAAACTTTATATTTTAATATTACTCAAAATTTCATATATGCATTGTATGAAATGTTTAGTAATATTAAAAATAGCAAAACTTGTAGAACAAAATAATTTTAAAATTGAAAGAGTAAGAGAGGCTTTTATATTAGCAAAAGATTATCATTTTTGAAATAATATTTGTCTTAAAATATGTAAGATGTTCGACACTTATTTGTATCTCTTCAGTCATCTAATATTATTTTTATAAAATCAAAATTATTACAATAATCTACATTCATCAGACATTAATTTTATTACATTGTTATGTACTTTCGAATTGAAAAATATGTGTGTTCAATATTCTCACTGCGTCGTCATTTTCTCATGATCATTATTGGATATGTAATTGTATTTGTCCATGGTGCAATTTTGTTGACAAATGAGATAATGTACATTCTATTAAACGTTTCAGTCTGTCTTTTAGACCAAATATAAACATTCTAAACTAACCAACTAGACAGAGAGTGAAAATTGAGCCTATTTTACATTATTTATTTATACAGTATAAACATTGCAACTCACTCACTCACTTGTTTTAAAAAGTTTATGGACTTTAAGAAATGCAATAGTTACATCACCTTTTTCGTCAACAACATTGTTCTAGGAAACATTCAATTTCATATTTTACTAACTATCTTGAGGAAATAACGACGTAAAAAGAGCATAGACAAATACAAACATAGAAACACAATATTTCAATTGAAAATTACATTACAATGTAGTGAATAATTTTGTGATAATATTAGTGACTGAAAAAGAAAACAAATAAGAGAGTGTTGAAACATACTACATTAAATTTCTAAACAAGTATAAATATTATTTCAAATAATAACCTTTTGTACGTAAAGATTTCCTTTACTTCTTTGTACAAGTTTTGCTATTATTTTTTAATATTTTACTAATATTTTAAATTCATTTTTTATATACAGAGTGTCTTATGAAGTTGCTTGACTAATCAGCTATCATTTTCGAATTCATGCAGTTATTGAAAAAAAAATTGCGTAGAAAAAACTGTTTTCTATAAGTAAAATGTGTGTGTATAAATAAAATGTAACTGTTCCTATACCTGGTTATTTTATTGATAAAAAATGATGGAATATATAATATAATAATCAAATAGCTAATGATAAAAAGTGACTGATTAATAACAGCAAAGATTGTCAGCAATATCAAAAACATATTAGAAAAAGTTCTTACGAATTTTAATTAAAGAATTGTTCGTTATACAAATTCAGATGGTGGTGGGCATATTTGAAAATATATCATGTCTACATTATTTAATTATTAGCTATTATTTTTCATCATTTTTTGTTAATACAATTACATGGTATAGAAATGTTTTGTGAAATTATAGTTATATTCATTAAAAACTGTGGGTTCTACTTTTCAACACAATTTTTATTTTTTTAAAAACTTTATGCATTCGAAAATGACAGAATTTCAGCAACTTTTCACAAGACACTTTGTATTTTATGGATACAATTTTCCATACACTGAGAAATAAGTGATATTTGCAACTCTAATAGTATAGTGAAATAATTATAATTGGGATTCTTTTTTTTGTAGTTATTACTTTTTTAATATTAGTCAATATAACTTTGAACGTGAATAGTTCTGACAAGTAATGCAAAAATTTTATTAAAAATTTTAATTTAAATATAGTAAAATATCAAGTAACAATTGATACATTAAACATTTTTAAAATAATCACAATTATAATCTTACAAGGAGAGGTGACGTAGTGTCCGTTTCAGATTTTATCAGCCTTTTACAGTTTGTAAGGAGGACTGTTCTAAATATATTTCTAAAATATAAAGTGTAGATAGCCGTTTTAATAATTAATAATCGAAAATCGGAATGCTGTTATAAACCGTATGATAATAGAGAAAGTTCAAAGCGGCATGTGGTGCCGTGGTAAGACATCTTCGTACCAAGGTGCCGATCTCGGATTCGAATCTTACTAGGTTTTTTTAATTTAAAAATTATAATATTATGAAGTATAAAACAATATTATTTATTTAATTTGAGAACACAGAAAGATATAAAAAATAAAAGTTTAAATACAAAATTTAATACAAATATTTTTTTTTCATACAATTACATATTTTGTTTATTTTCAATTTTTAGTCGACACATTTTAGAATGAAAATTATCATAGAAACGTGAGAAACAGGCATTTTCGACAAAAAGAACATTGAATAAGTATTGTCAAAATCAAAATATAAATACGGTAAATTGTCATTTATTCACTATTCGTAGAAAATGTCGTTATTTGCCTTGTTTATATGATAGATTTTATCCTAACATTGTAAAGGTAAAAATTGAAAACGAACAAAATATATAATTGTATGAAAAATAAATATTTTGTATTTAAACATTTATTTTTATCTTTCTTTGTTTTTAAATTTAATGACTAATATTATTTTATATTTTATATGATATTATATAATCTTTTTAAAAAGACAACCAGTAAGATTCGAACTCCAGATCGACACGTAGGTAAGATGTCTTATCACGGCACCACACGCCGCTTAGAACTTTTCTTCTTACCGGACGGTTTATAACAATGCATTAACTAATTGTCGATTATTAATTATTATGAAACAATTAGCTATTTCTACACATAATAAAAATATATTCAGAAAGATTCCCCTTACAAACTGTAAAAGGCTGATTACAATCTGGAACGGACATATCACACGACCTTTCCTTGTAAGTAAAAATAATCCAATTTGTGTCATTTTTGGTGTTATTTTAATCGTAAAAATCTTATTAACTCATTTAAAATTATTTTTAAATCGATAAAATGCAAAATAAAAGTTTTAGTTTTGATTATAGTCGATGTTTACATTTTTAAATAGGGGGGCCTTCGATGCTGGAGAGTCGAAAGCGAGAGTGAGAACGAGGAAGGAGCAAGCGAGATGACCGATCAAACAGTTCCGGAGTCCCGCTCGCGAGCATCCCTTTATTTCCAATCTTACGTATCGTATTTCATCGCAGCATAAAAGATAAAATTTTCATATTTCGTATTTTATCGGTTTGAAAATAATTCTAATGACTTACTGAGATTTTTGCGATTAAAATGACACCAAACACGGTACAGATCGGATAATATTTAATTAGATAAGTAATTAACATCTTGATTATAATGTAATTAAAAATTACCCGATCTGTACCGTGTTTGGTGTCATTTGAATCGCAAAAATCTCATTAATCCATTACAAGTATTTTCGGTCCGATAAAATGCGAAATGTAAAAATTTCATTTTCTATAGTAAGAAGAAATATGATACGAAAGATTGGCGATTAAGATAAGCTCGCGTCGAGACTTCGAAACTCTCTTTGATGTTGGCCATTTCGCTTGCTTTTTACTCGTTCTCTCACGCATTCTTCTAGCTAGCCGAGCGCCGAGCGCGCACGTACACGGCTTTTTCCTGTGTGTGTGAGGTAGCGCGCACACGAGGAAAAGGCCGTGTACGTGTGCGCTGGGCTAGCTAGAAGAACGCAGACATATCTTCCGTCTCCTTCTCTTTCTCTCGCTACAGCTGACACGCTTGGCGATCGAGATTCGAGAAGTATATTTCTTAAAATGAAATAATCAAACTTTCCACCTGGAATTTAGTTAAATTTCACACATATGTTGTTACATACTGATACACCTGCTACTAATATAATATACAGTACAATATCTCGTGCTATTATTTTCCAAGAAATAAAAGTAAAGTTACGTACGTAATCTACCGATTCGATAAACCTATCTTTCAAACAATCACCGTGGTCGTGTTAGTAAGTCGAGCGGCTAAAATGCTGGAGATCTCGAGTTCGAGACATTTCTTTTTTCTATTTTTTTTAAATAATTTATGCAATATATTAAAATTAAACCTATATTAATCCTAAAACAATATAATATAAATATTACAGTTTTTATGATATTAATATAGGTTTAATATATTGTATAATAAATTATTTAAAGACACGTTTTTGAAAAAAGTAAATATATTAGTATATTAGTAGGAGGAATTAGTAGGAGTATGTAACAACATATGTGTGAAATTTAACTAAATTCCAGGTGGAAAGTTTGATTATCTCCTTGTAAGAAATATACTTCTCGAATCTCGATCGCCAAGCGTGTCAGCTGTAGCGAGAGAAAGAGAAGGAGACGAAAGATATGTCTGCGTTCTTCTAGCTAGCCCAGCGCACACGTACGCGGCTTTTTCCTCGTGTGCGCGCTACATCACGCACACGAGGAAAGAGCCGTGTACGTGTGCGCTTGGCGCTCGGCCAACTAGAAGAGCGCAGACATATCTTCCGTCTCCGTCTCTCCCTCTCGCTGACACGCTTGGCGATCGAGATCGAAAATTATATCTCTTGCAAGGAGACGGTCGAGCTTTCCACCTGGATTTTAGTTGAATATTATATATATTTTTATACATATTTTTATACTCTTCCTACTAATATATTCACTTTTTTTCAACGTGTCTTTAAATAATTTATGCAATACATTAAAATTAAACCTATATTAATATCATTAAAAAAATTATATTTATATATTTTTTAAGGATTAATAGAGGTTTAATTTAGTATATTGCATAAATTATTTAAAGACATAAAAAAAAAATAGAAAAAAAGAAAGGTTTCGAACTCGAGATCTCCAGCATTCTAGCCGCTCGACTTACTAACACGACCACGTTTATTACTTTGAAAGTAGGTATATCGAATCGGTAGATTACGTACTGACTTTATTTTTATTTCTAGGAAAATAATGGTACGAGTTATTGTACCATGTATTATATTAGTAGGAAGGGTATCAGTTATGTAACATATTGATACCCTTCCTACTAATATAATACTAATATAATACATGGTACAATAACTCGTACCATTATTTATTTACGTTGAAAAAAAGTGAATATATTAGTAGGAAGAGTATAAAAATATGTATAAAAATATATATAATATTCAACTAAAATCCAGGTGGAAAGCTCGACCGTCTCCTTGCAAGAGATATAATTTTCGATCTCGATCGCCAAGCGTGTCAGCGAGAGCGAGAGACGGAGACGGAAGATATGTCTGCGGTCTTCTAGTTGGCCGAGCGCCAAGCGCACACGTACACGGCTCTTTCCTCGTGTGCGTGATGTAGCGCGCACACGAGGAAAAGGCCGTGTACGTGTGCGCTGGGCTAGCTAGAAGAACGCAGACATATCTTTCGTCTCCTTCTCTTTCTCTCGCTACAGCTGACACGCTTGGCGATCGAGATTCGAGAAGTATATTTCTTACAAGGAGATAATCAAACTTTCCACCTGGAATTTAGTTAAATTTCACACATATGTTGTTACATACTCCTACTAATTCCTCCTACTAATATACTAATATATTTACTTTTTTCAAAAACGTGTCTTTAAATAATTTATTATACAATATATTAAACCTATATTAATATCATAAAAACTATAATATTTATATTATATTGTTTTAGGATTAATATAGGTTTAATTTTAATATATTGCATAAATTATTTAAAAAAAATAGAAAAAAGAAATGTCTCGAACTCGAGATCTCCAGCATTTTAGCCGCTCGACTTACTAACACGACCACGGTGATTGTTTGAAAGATAGGTTTATCGAATCGGTAGATTACGTACGTAACTTTACTTTTATTTCTTGGAAAATAATAGCACGAGATATTGTACTGTATATTATATTAGTAGCAGGTGTATCAGTATGTAACAACATATGTGTGAAATTTAACTAAATTCCAGGTGGAAAGTTTGATTATTTCATTTTAAGAAATATACTTCTCGAATCTCGATCGCCAAGCGTGTCAGCTGTAGCGAGAGAAAGAGAAGGAGACGGAAGATATGTCTGCGTTCTTCTAGCTAGCCCAGCGCACACGTACACGGCCTTTTCCTCGTGTGCGCGCTACCTCACACACACAGGAAAAAGCCGTGTACGTGCGCGCTCGGCGCTCGGCTAGCTAGAAGAATGTGTGAGAGAACGAGTAACGCAAGCGAAATGGCCAACATCAAAGAGAGTTCCGAAGTCTCGACGCAAACTTATCTTAATCTCCAATCTTTCGTATCATATTTCTTTTTACTATAGAAAATAAAACTTTTACATTTCGCAGTTTATCAGTCCAAAAATAATTTTAATGGATTAATGAGACTTTTGCGATTAAAATGACACCAAACACGGTATAGATCGGGTAATTTTTAATTAGATTATAATCAAGATGTTAATTACTTATCTAATTAAAAATTATCCGATCTATACCGTGTTTGGTGTCATTTTAATCGCAAAAATCTCGTTAATCCATTACAATTACTTTCGGTCCGATAAAATGAGAAATGTAAAAATTTTATTTTCTATAGTAAGAAGAAATATGATACGAAAGACTGGAGAAAGAGGAAGGCTCGTGAACGAGACTTCGAAACTCTCTGTTGGCCATCTCGCTTGCTCCTTCCTCGTTCTCGCTCTAGCATCGAATATAGTCAAAACTAAAACTTTTATTTTAAAGTATATATTTGTAACGCAAAATTGTTAAAAAGTCTCTGCAATTATATATATATATATATATATATATATACAGGGTGGACCATTTTAATCCATCCAGTCGAATATTTCGAAAACCAAGCCCGGGAGAGAAAAATTTTTCAGACAAAAGTTGTTTGGTTTCAAGGGGACCATAAGATGGTACCATTGGTTTGACCTTGAAGAATTATTTAAAAGTCACATGAAAGTCACCTCAATTTTTTTAAATGGCATCCCCTATTTTTTATTGCATACTCTTGTAGCTTATCTCGAGACCTTTCCAAAACACTATAAATAAATGTTTTTTCGTTAAATATTTTCCGAGTTATAAGGCTTGAAATAATTTCTTAATTTTACATAAACTATAAAATATCTCGTAAAATATTCATTTTTCGATGACCTTACCTCAATACTTTTATGCACAGAATAATGAGAGGAATCAATTGGTGTAAAGAAAACACATAGTTGTTTTTAAGAAAATATATGTAATTGTTAATTACAAATTGCACATTTTTTCTTAAAAACAACTATGTTTTCTTTACACCAATTAATTTCTCTCATTATTCTGTGCATAAAAGTATTGAGGTAAGATCATCAAAAAGTGAATATTTTACGAGATATTTTATAGTTTATGTAAAATTAAGAAATTATTTCAAGCCTTATAACTCGGAAAATATTTAACGAAAAAACATTTATTTATAATGTTTTGGAAAGGTCTCGAGATAAGCTACAAGAATATGCAATAAAAAATAGGGGATGCCATTTAAAAAAATTGAGGTGACTTTCATGTGACTTTCAAATAATTCTTCAAGGTCAAACCAATGGTACCATCTTATGGTCCCCTTGAAACCAAACAACTTTTGTCTGAAAAATTTTTCTCTCCCGGGCTTGGTTTTCGAAATATTCGACTGGATGGATTAAAATGGTCCACCCTGTATATAACAAATTGGTATCACTAACCTTTTTCTCCATCCTTTCTTTAAAGAAAGTTTACGGCGACTGGAGTATGGATGTTTCGCATCACTCGTTTTCCCCATTTTTCTTTGGCAGAAATCAAACACTACAAAACTACTTTCCACTTTACACTAAAAACACACTACACAACACAACACAACACTACACTACACTACACTACACTACACTACATTGCACGTAGGAACACGGTTTGTCACACGGTTTCTCGCGTGATAATCTCTTGTTTTGCGCGACGGTGCTACACTTTATTACGCGCGCATATATAGCGATACACACAGTATCGTACAGAGGGAAGAAAAAATATCGGGATCCTAAAAAATTTCGAAAAATATAATTTTCTAGCAAACGCTTGAATAGTGTGCCTTATCTCTTTATCCTATAATGTGTAATAAACATGCACGAAATGGCAAAGATAATATTATTTTTATCAAATTATTTTATTAAATTATTTTATCAAATAAGCAGATTGCAACAGCTCCATCTATCACGATGTCTGTGAACTAATTTACTGCTCTGTATTATCTTTAGATCTCGCTTTCGCTTGCAAATAATTCTTCACAAATAATTCTTCAGTATTACACGCATATCTTTTTTATTAAGCCTCTAAAAAAAATTTTAAAGGTATATTTACATTCTTTCATGTTTTCTCTTCACCGCGCTGATCTCATTTTATATGTGCAAGCTGTAAAACTTTTGTATTGGTCAAATATATTTACGACCTGCAGCTAGGAGTCGATAACAAAAAACTAATTTTTAAAATTTTTTCTTATTTTTAAGATAAAATCACCAGCGCGGTATTTGTTACTTTGTGTACTTTAATCGTGGAGAAGCATTTGTCATTTTACTTAACTAATAAAAAGTTACGCGTGAAAAACGAAAGTATCATTTCGGTCGGTAAAGAAAATGCTTCCAGCATCCCCTTAAGTCTTTTATTAATATGATGGTTTATAAAGTCTTTAGGGTAAAGATTATTGCGCAAAATTTCTTTGATAAATATAATATTGTTTTGGTGGAATCTCTCGGCGGAAAGTAAAATCGCTCTATCTACAAGGTTCGTAATAGTATTTTTCTTATACTTGAGAGGATGATTAGAAAAGAAGTTAAGATATCTTCCGGAAAAGGTAGGTTTGCGGTACCAATTTGTAATAAGAGTGTTGTTGTCTCGAATGATGATCGTGTCAAGGAAGGGAATGGAAAGGTTTTTTTCCATTTCGTGGGTGAAATGTAGTCGAGGGTGATACTTGTTAAAAACATCGAGAATCGTGCCAATTTCAGATGTGGGAGCAATCATAAATATATCGTCCACATATCTGTAAAAAACAGGAATAGAGAACTTAAAACGTTGTAAGCAATGCGTTTCGAGGTCGTCCATGACGATATCAGCAAGAATAGGGGATAACGGAGATCCCATGGGACTGCCGAAGATTTGTTCATAAAAGGACCCCCCAAAACCAAAACTCGTGGAGGAAAGCACTGTGTCAATGGCAAATAAGAATTGTTGTAAATTAAATTTGGTCATCTTTGAAATATGATCCCAACGGGTTTCAATAGCTTGAAATACTAACTCCTTAGGAACGTTGTTATAAAGTGCGGTGACATCAAGGGAAAGAAGAATTTGATTAGAGTCAATGTGCATGTTTTTGATATTTTTGGCAAGGGTCCAACTGTCTTTGATATGTGATTTGGGCTTAGGAACGGATTTTTCGAGTATTTCGTGTAGGAACTTGGCAACATTGTATAGCGGACTCCCAGATGCCGATACGATGATGCGAAGTGGAAAGCCGCTTTTATGAATCTTCGGCAGTCCATAGCATCTCGGGAGGTTTCCATTGGTGCAACGCAATGTTTTATAAGTTTGTTCGTCTATGATTAAATTAGTTTTCCATGTTTTAATTAGATCATTCATTTTGTTTTGAAGTGATGTTGTGGGGTCTCTTTTTAGTTTTTTGTATGTCGTTTCGTCATTAAGTAAAGTCTCCATTTGTTTGTCGTATTTATTTCGTTCGATTATGACTGTGACCTGTCCTTTGTCAGCTTTGGTGATAAGTAAGTTATATATTAAATAATAACTGGTGCCAGTTTGTGAGTCAGTCATTACCTTCTACTTTTATTAATTACAGTTATTGCTGTAAAATATTTTTTTTTATTATACATTAAACAAAAATTTATGTGTATTGCTTTTTCATTTTTTTATTTTAGTAGGTATTCTTTTATTTTTGTCATTTTTTCAAATCATTTTGAATTTTTTGAAGATTTTCAAAATTTACGCTTTTGATGTCTCAAAATGTTTTCATTATGCTTTAGTTAGGTTACTCTTTTATGTAGAAAAAAGATATAATTTTTTTCATAGGATACAATTTAAAAATGCAATATTTATATAATATATATATTTATATAAAATATATTTTATATATCCTAATATATACATTTATATTATATATATTATATAAATGTATTGAAATATATAAATGAGGAAAACAGTGCATAACAAATAATAAATAAGGTAAGAATGTTTGTTTTTATTATTTAATAATTATAATGTTTCTTTTGATCAAATTTATATCGTCAGAATTTCTATTATAGAAGAGAGACGACAAGAAGAATACCTTTTAGATTTTAGAGAGATGTAAAAACAAACACTAATTACATAAACAGTTATAACATATATCAACATGTACAAATATGTATATATATAATAATGAATATATAATATACTGATTGTTTAAATTACATTTTATTTCTATATAAATTGAGTCTTCATTATTTCATATTTAAAATTAATTTTGTATTTAAAATAAAATAAGATTAACGAATAAAAATAAACATTACTAAATAATAAAATTTTTGTATTTATATATATTGATTAAGTTTTATAAAATACTTATGTATTAATATTATTATTATTATAGAAAGATGTCTACATCGTTAAAAAGAGGTCGTCCACAAAGAGTAATAACAAAACCATTACGATATCAGACCACTTCTTCTGAAGACGAAGGAAATAAAACAGATATGAATACTGGAGGACAACAAAAAGAATGGAACGCAAAGGAAATGCAGGATGATATCAGAGAGTTGAGAGGAGTTTTCAATAATTCCTCTTACAATGTTTATACTCCTCAAACTAATTCTAATCCTCCAACTGATTCTAATCCTCCAACTAATTCTAATCCTCACTTACAACAACATACTCCACAATATCAACCAACACAATATGAATCAACACGAAAGAACAATCATTACGCATCACAAACTACTTCTGTACAATCATATCCACAAACTACTTCTGTACAGTCATACCCACAAACTACTTCTGTACAGTCATACTCACAAACTACTTCTGTACAGTCATATCCACAAAATCAAGAGACACGGTAGTGTCTTGTGCTAAGTCCGCGCAAGCACAAGACAGACACTACCGTGTCTTATTACGCGAGTCGGTCAGTTGAGAGCACTCAATATTTCTGGTTTTCATATATCCGCTCAACGGATCGACTTCTAAGTAGTCTCAATCGATAGAGCGGGGTCGAATTATATAATAAAAGTGTTTTTATTTTTGGGCTACATGCTCTATAAATCGAGCTATTACGACGCAAAGTCCAAATGTGAAAAATATCATTTAAGAAACGTCGTCTTCATCGTCTCCGTCGTCGACCGTAAAAACGTACTGTTGAGGCATTCGACACAAGATCGCGCTAGTGATGCTCTGGAAGTGTGATCGATAATCGATTGTAGTAGTAAGTGACGTCGATAAACGAAAGTTAGGTTATTAGCGACAACGATAGTGAAAAGTAAAGTGAAAAATAGATAGTGAAAAATAGAATAATTTCAATATTATGACAAGGTGCAATAGTGAAAATTAATCTGCATCATGTTCTTTACAAATTATCGGATATGTTAGAGATGAGAAAAAAGTAAGTGAATTGAATTTGTGCAAAATTCATAAATTTTAACATTCCTGTTACAATATATCTTTTTTCTAGGAAAGATAAGTACAGAAGTGCAAATGAAATGTTAAACGACAAGTCTGAAATTAAAAAATCATGGAATCTTTATGAGAAGTACAGCCTTGTCGTTGATGAATACGATGACGAATATGAAGACACACATGATAATCATGACATTCGTGGTAGCGCACCAGACGATTCCACAGAAATAGATTCTAGGCCTTTCACCACTCCGAGGGTTAGTTTAAATATTTTATATTTTTAATTTTAATTTTATTTACTTGTAAATTTTGTTGTCTAAGTAACAAATTTATTATGCAGGTATTTCATAAACGCCATAAAAATGATGCTAGGATGACAATGAGAATGAAAACGAGAAACCTGTACAGATAATAAGTTTACGTGGTCATGGTTCGTACAACGGCAAGATAACGTCAAGAATATTCGGAACAAATTGGATAATGATTGCTTACTGCATTCTATCTTGTCTCACAGCATTTTCATCTTTTATGTATTACATTTCATTTTGTTTAATAATAGTACTTTATATTATAATTATGTGCACTTTGGTTTGAAATCGCTGAAAGAAGATAACACAGAAAAGATTCAAGATGGTGTATCATCCTAAAAAACCAAACTTGCATTTGTAATGGGCCATCTTTGAGAAACATCAGGATAACTTTGAGAAAGCTGCCACCATATATATATATTAGAGAATATTGATAACATACTACATATGATATACACATAATAACAAGAAATAATGCGATAAGTAATGTTGATTGCTTACTGCATTTTATCTTGTCTCTCAGCATCTTCATCCCTTATGCATTACATTTCATTTTAAAATATTTAATAATAGTATTTTATAATTCAAAAAGTATAATTAAAATTGTGAGGTAAGCAAAGAAGTATTCAATTTTATAATTTATTATTTTATTATTTTAATATCTTCTTTTATTTACAGGACATAAAAATGGTTTATTTTATATACAAGATATGAAAATAGTTGTGTAGCAAAAAACAATGCGGTAAGTAATGTTGATGGCCTTTATATAACACACGAATAATAAGAGCAATTTATGGTATAATACTTTTCGAAATATAAGGTGACACACACAAAATATCTCATATAATTTTATAGTATATAATAAACATGTAACAATATAATAATAAAATATATAAAAATATAACATTTATTTGAAAAGTGTATAGAAATGATATGAAACATTTTGTGTGTTGTGTTTATATTTTATATGTAACATATAAAATATGACATTTCGTGTATCACCCTATATAGACATTATTTTTAACATATACATGGATATATAAACAACTTAATTTATTATACTAACATATATATATTATGTATTGGTCGCGAAAAAGGATGAATCGCTCACCGAACGATTGTAGTACTTTCTTACTTTATGCAGTTGGCTGCATTGCGGCCCCCCTATTTTTATATATACACTTATGAGAGTTGGTAGTAGTCTCTCTCTCTCTGTACCGCCATTAAGATGTACACCGCAATAAACGAATACTGTGCTAATTAATACAACTGTGTAGTTTACCCATACTCCCACCACACAGATAAAGAAGAGACACAACACTGAATAGACATATATAAGTATATATAGATATATGTATATATACAGGGTGTCCCATCGCACTTGTGCAAACGCTCGTGAGCAGGTACGGCACAGTAAACTGAACAGAAAAGTCCTGTACCATTTTGCTAAATTCGCAATAATAAGCGAAATATTTAATATTAAAATTAGGCGAATAAGAGCGCGCCGAAGTAAAAAGAGGCAAGCGCTTGAGCCGCCGGAGCTTTTTTTTTTTTTTTTGATTACTCAGGGGAAACTTTTTATAAGTACCCTGGGGACTCGGGGGAGTCCCCAGGGTTATGTGGGATTCTCCGGAAGGGAGAATAAGTCTCCCTTCCGGCATACCCACTAAAACCCCTGAGGGTGACCTTCCTTAGCCCATAAGGAGGGGGAGCAGGGCATCGCCAGAGGCATTTCTTCCTGCTCCCCCTCGGGCGTGGCTGTAATCAGCCCCTATCCTGGGGGGGAGACAGAACTCCCCCCCAAAATTAATTACCAAACTCCGGGGAAGGGTTGGGTCACCACAACCTTCCCCCCCCCAGTTGTTAGGAGGGGGGCCGCCCCCGGGTGGAAGTGGGGCAAGAGGCAAGTGGGGGCCCCCGCCCCCAGTCACCTCTTCTTCTTTCCCCCCCGCTTCTTCGACTTGGGATGGAGGTCTATGGGGGAGGAAGGATCCTCCCCCCCTCCATCCCCACGAAGAAGCGGTTCGCTAAAACTCTGTAGTCGGGGGGTGCTGGTGTTATGCTACCCCCCGACTTCATTTTCGCAGGGGACCCGGTGCGTCGACCCCGGCTGCCCGTCACGTGGCAACGGAGCTCCCAGCCGGGATACTCCGTCGCCAATTTCGTGACGGCGCCCTTGACATCGTCAACGCTCCCGGATCCCCGGGGGAGGGCCGTGGCCAGGAACTTTATCTCCTTGCCCCCCCCCCCATAACTTTTGAAGACCCCCGGCAACCCGGGGGTCTCGATGCCTCACCGCCTCCACCACTTTCCCCCACAACACCATAGGGGGAGGGGGGATGGTGTTGTTTTTAAGGGCGGTGATCATTTCATCAATGGTGCAACTCCTGACGGAGGAGCGGTGGAGGAGAGAGAAAGAGACGGAATACTCCGCCTCTCCCGACCTCCCCTCCTCCGCCAAGGGTGGCACCAGAGGAGTCGGCCCCAACGGAGTGGCCAACACTCCTTTCTTCCTGGGAGGGGGGGACCCCCCCTCTGCTCGCCGCCTTGGGAGGAGCCTTGGTCCCCCCCTTATCTACACCCTTGGGGGAGACCATGGCCCCCCCTTAGGTTCCTCCTTGTTGGCCACAATGGCCAGAGGAGCAGCGTCCGACTGGACGGCCGCCTCCACCTCCTTACCCGTCAGCCTCGATAGGCTGACGGTGGGGCGAAGGCTGGTCAACTTACAGTCGACCACCGCCTTCGCCCCAGACTCCTCCGTTGGGAGGGTACTAGTGGCAAGCCACCACAACCACCGCTCATAAATAACGTCCGGAGCGGCGTCCAACTCCAAAACCCCCCCAACAATGGGTGCCGGTATGGGGGTGGAAGAGGGGAGACTGGTAATCTCCCCCAGATCCATTTCCCCTGGCACCTCCTCAACTGGGGAGAGAGGAGAACTCCCCCCCCCAACCACCACATCCTCCATGGGGGCTTCGGAGGGAGACCCCACGGAGGCACACCCGTCAGAGGCCGCCCCCAAGCTGGCACACGGGCCAGGCTCGGAGACGACCTCCATCGTGTCCTCCCCCTGGGGAGGAGAAGTCCCGGACAACAGGAGCTCTTCCCCAGGTACAACCGGGGGGAGGTAACTCCCCCTCCCCCAGTCCTCCTCCTTTTCCTCTTCTTCCCTCCCCTTCCGGGGGGAACCACCGGGCACGTGGGCCCCCCAATGCGGTGGGACGCCACGCGCCCGGCCTCCTCACACAAGGGACAGTGCGCGGCCTTGGCCACGCACTGCCCCACCAAGTGTCCCCCCACCCCGCAACGGAGACAGACCCCGCTGCGGTCGGTGGTGGAGGGGCAAAACCTCCTGATGTGCCCCCTCCCTAGGCACTTAAAGCACCTGGGGGGGGGGGGCACTAACCTCCGGAGAGGTCTGTGTCCCGATTGACCTACGGGACACAGGCCTCCCACTTCCTTTTAAAACCGAGGCGTAGGACCCGGAACAAGGCCCTACGCCTCCCACACCACTCGAGGGGGCGAGCCCCCCCGAACACGTGCACCTCGTCCTAGGCTCCTCCTCCTCAAGGAGGAGGAGGAGCCCCGCCAAAGCATCCCGGACTAATGTCCGGAGTGCCAAACCACTCCTCGCAGTTGCCCTATAGTGTGGGGCGCCTGCGGCGCACGCCCCACACCGCCCGTCGTCTGATGACGACATGGGAGGGGCCGGGACACTACCCCCCCCACGCCGGCCCCTGGGGGTCCGAATCCCCTGAGGCGGTAAACTACTCCTTGTGTTATCCATTTTCGTCCATAAAAATGTAATTTTTTAACGTGGTTGTCTTCCACGGGAGGTTATATCGGAGACTCCACTCCTAGGTCGGTTGGGATAACCCCCCTCACGAGCCCGACCTGCCCGGGTTTTTTAACATGGTTTTCCTTCCATGTGTGCGCTCTTAGACCCCTGAGATTTCTCCCAGGGGAGCCCCTCCACCACGGCAAGGTGGCGCACAACGGAGGGGAGCCGCCGGAGCTGTAGCACGGCCTAGTGTGTCAGCATTGGCTGCCTGGAGATATGGCAAGAGACGGCAGCGGTGAGGTACGGGCAGCGGCATGCTGACACACCTTTCCCCTCGCCTAGCGTCCCGCTGTCCTAGGTTACCGTGGATCTGTTCTTTTTAACTGCACTGCTGAACTGGTGCAATAAGTTAGAGTGAAAAAAATATACATTTGTCTCATTCTAACTTGTTGCACCAGTTCAGCAGTGCAGCTGAAAAGAACAGATCCCGTGTCAAGACTCAATTGCCGATATTATAATAAACTGCCGATATTATATTGAAATAATAAGCGTAAATAAAAATAATTTTGCATAAAATATGTTATTTCAATATGTGAGGTAACGATTACAACCTGTATTCGTTGTGTTCTGCTTGAAATAGTTTCAGTCTCTCTGTTTAAGTTGGCATGACGCATTTTTTTAGATTAATTTTATTTTTTTTAATACAAGTGCAGAACTCTTTAATTTTTATCAGGAACTGTAGACCTATTAAAAGTGTTGTTAGAATTCTATTATTCTTAATGTTATTTTTTGAATCTTTATTTTCCTGAAATTCGTCATGCCAACTTAAACAGAGAGACTGAAACTATTTCAAGCAGAACACAACGAATACAGGTTGTAATCGTTACCTCACATATTGAAATAACATTTTTTATGCAAAATTATTTTTATTTACGCTTATTATTTCAATATAATATCAGCAGTTTATTATAATATCGGCAATTGAGTCTTGACACGGGATCTGTTCTTTTCAGCTGCACTGCTGAACTGGTGCAACAAGTTAGAATGAGACAAATGTATATTTTTTTCACTCTAACTTATTGCACCAGTTCAGCAGTGCAGTTAAAAAGAACAGATCCACGGTAACCTAGGACAGCGGGACGCTAGGCGAGGGGAAAGGTGTGTCAGCATGCCGCTGCCCGTACCTCACCGCTGCCGTCTCTTGCCACATCTCCGGGCAGCCAATGCTGACACACTAGGCCGTGCTATAGCTCCGGCGGCTCAAGCGCTTGCCTCCTTGTACTTCGGCGCGCTCTTATTCGCCTAATTTTAATATTAAATATTTCGCTTATTATTGCGAATTTAGCAAAATGGTACAGGACTTTTCTGTTCAGTTTACTGTGCCGTACCTGCTTACGAGCGTTTGCACAAGTGCGATGGGACACCCTGTATATACACTTGTATAGATGCCGTTTGCAGCAATCGTAATTTTAACAAACCAACCCGGACAGAGTTTCGAGCATATATGCGAGAAGCTTTACGGTCAGCAAAACAGCGGTATCGCATAAGTATCCGTGTATTACACAACAGAGAACAATGTCCGAGAACACGGCGCAATTATTGGAACGATGATGAAGAAAAGGAAAATGAAGAAAGAAATGAATTTGAAGGAGAGGAAAATGAAATAGAATCCAATGTTGGATCACACACTGAAAATGAATAATTTTAAAATTAAACTACTTTCATATTTTAAAATTAAACTACTTTCATATTATAATCGTCTAAGAAATGTGACTGTGTATGCAAAGAATGTGTTACAAGAAATAAAGTACATTTTTTTATTAAAATGCTCTTCAAGTAGCAATAGTAATTTACGTACTTTTAATATTAAATACATTATTTTGACATGAAAGAAACGCGCAATAATAAATAAATATCATTTGCTATGAAAAGAAAGATGTAATTCATACAATGGAATATATTTAATACCTTATATATTATTTCCTTGCTGCCAGTTTCAGATGCTGCTGTCGATTTCTGGAGGTTGTCATTTCGAAATCCTGGTAGTGAGCTGCAAGTTCGTAAAGGCCACTTGAGGGTAGCGTGCTATCTTCAACGTCCTATAATAAAAAACATAACATTGAATTTTTCAAAAAATCTGTTTTACTCGCATAAAGTGTAGTAGGATACAAAAAGTGGACTAGGATACAAAAGTTACGTATGATAAATATAATGGACTATGAAAATAAGAGATATAATTTATAAAAGAATATATTTAATACCTTATATATATTTTTCCTCAGTTAGAGGTACTGCTCTCAACTTTTGGACGTCTTGAAGGTTACAATGTCACTGTTGATGATGATCTCCAAGTCCGCAAAGGGTACTTGAACGTGTTATCTTTTATGTCCTATAATACAAAAAGTAAAATTAATATCGACAACATTAATATAACAGTTTTTCAAGGACTTTTG
>CABEGB010000154.1:0-56595 GCA_901521435.1 Crematogaster levior
GTTCTGCCAGTTCTATTAACAGTTCAGGTAGCACCTCACGAGTTCTATCAACTCTTAACGCTCAAAGCTTGAACGGATATATATAAAAAGTTATCATGTAAATTTTCGTATATCTCAAATCAATTTCTAAGTTCGATAAAAATTTTTAAATTCTAACCTTGCCAGTTCTATTGACGGTTCTGGATAGCACCTCACGAGTTCTATCAATAACTCTTAACTCAAGCGCGCTAGAACGGATATATATAAAGTTATCGTAGTACCGTATCTCAATCCGAAGAATTTCTAAGTTCTGATAAAAATTTTTAGAATTCTGATTCTATTGACAGTTCTGGATAGCACCTCACGAGTTCTATCAATAACTCTTAACGCTCAAGCGCTAAACGGATATAAAAACTTATCGTAATTTTGATATTTTGATTAAAAATTTTTAATCTACCAGTTCTATTAACACAGTTCTAGGTACTTTACAAGAGTTCAAGAAAATCTAATGACAGGAAGAAATTAAATATTCTAATATTTTTATTGTTATCATGATTTAAACATTTCATTTGTGAGATTACCTTTTAAAAATTCAAAATTGGTTTTAAACGCCCAATTCTGCCGGAACATTTTAAGTGATAAGAACTCAGAACTCCTCGGGTGCACTCTGGTGAAAAATTAGTTTTTAAAAATGGGGTGCCAACGCTACGAAGAGGCCATCTAATGGCGAGCTTGGCCGTTCGTGGTACGAATCGATTAATTAGCGACTTCAATTTCATTATTCAATCTCTCCCGGTCATGATACAGCTTCACGAGGTGCTATTACATGAATTGTAATATTATTTGTGATAACATATCTTGCATCGCGAGATCAAACGCTATGAGCTGTTGTATGAATCATGCGTTGTTTAATGAATAATGTATAATGCGTTGGCGAATAATGATACCGGATTCGCGATTATCGACATGTGATAATTTAAACGAACAGTAAAAGGGGTTTATTTAAAAATACTACGAGCATAATATAATATTAACCCCACAATTTTCTCTCACAAGCTGTTCCATCCTCATTAATATCCAGTTAAAAATTCACGTGCAAGCAGTTAATCGATCAACCCTAATCGATTTTCTGCATCCTACTTTCAGTCAGAACGAAATTACGTCGCAAAAGGAGCCTTTCAGTTCTTGTTGATCGAAAGTAACGCCGCGTCAAGATAGGGGAATTGCTTGCAGGTATCTAGCGGTGGTCCATCCGATCGCGTCGATGTCATGGAGGACGGAGAACCATGCCATACAGGCGATCTGCGTTATGTGGGTGTTGATATTGGCGATGTCCACGCCTGCGCTCGTGATTCACGGCGAGGTAAGCATCGGCGCTAACGCGCACGCTGCGAACGATGTTCCGATGTTCAAGGCCTATGAATCTAGCTGTCGTTTCCCAATGCATTGCGCATTCGTAGATTCGCTATCTATTCCAGGAGGCAAACGGGTTATTGGAAAATCAGACGGTTTGTTGGGTTCTGGAGCAGTACGACTGGGCGTTCTTCCAGGTGTCGTTTTTTCTGACGAGCTACGTGTTGCCCCTGATCCTGATATGCATTTTTTACATGTCCATGCTGATGAAGCTGTGGCGCGGCGCGCGCGTTAGCGCCGAGAGCCGGCGCGGAAGAAGACGGGTCATCAGACTCGTCTTCGTCATCGTCGGTGTCTTCGCCGCCTGTTGGTGCCCTTTACAGGTAAAGAAATCTGCTCCTAGAGGGAACGATTTTTCTCACTCTGACACTCCGTCATCCTTCACGATTGCTGTTCGCAACGTCACGTTGCAGGTGATATTGGTGACCAAGTCCCTGGAGCTGTTCCCGTTCACCACGGCGACGATAATGGTGCAGATAGTCAGTCACATCCTCGCTTACACCAACAGCTGCATTAATCCTTTTCTCTACGCTTTCCTGAACGATAACTTCCGCAAAGCCTTCCGAAAAATTATTTATTGCAGGCCACGGACAGAGCCGAGCAATCGGCTGGAACTAGCGACGAGAGCTGCCAATACTGGCGATATTTTTTAATTCCGATATTTTTAATAGTTTGTCTCTCTGTTTAAGTTGACATGACGCATTTTTAGATTAATTTTATTTTTTTTAATACAAGTGCAGAACTCTTTAATTTTTATCAGGAACTGTAGATCTATTAAAAGTGTTGTTAGAATTCTATTATTATTAATGTTATTTTGAATCTTTATTTTCCTGAAATTCGTCATATTCTTTATTTTTGTTTTCTAATAACATCTATAAAATTTTTCTTTCCACACACATTGTTTGTTATTTTTCTTTAGTGGAATAGGCCTACTGGGGAAACCACTTAAAAAAAAACGCATCAACAATAGTACCTCATGGGTGATGTGGAAACCTATTGTCTCGTAATTATATTATAACTATAGTTTTACTGCATATAATTATGCAGCAGGCTTCTTTTACCCCATCGAATGTATTATTTAAAATATACTGCGAAAATAAATAACATGACTTTACATAAATCGATATAATTGCAACAGCGCGTTAAAAGAATAAAATGTTACAAAAATTTTAAATTGTTACAAAACATATACGTAATTAATAATAGAATAAACATTATTTTAATTATTAATGCAATATAAAATATTAAAGAGAAAATTTTAATGAAAACTTTGCGGTGCTATTAGACGAGCATTGTACATTTGTGATACGTACTGTAATACGTACTGTGATACGTTCCTGAGACAAGTGCCGCGCCTTCTTAGTTACGAGTGTCCGGCGACGCGTTGCCAATGCGCGAGCGGTAAGAGAGGGGACAGTGGGCGTGAGTCAAGAAATCCGGCCGAAAGTTGCAAGTAAATCCCAGCACTGCAGTTTAATATATTTAGTTTTATAATTGATGACAAAATTATGATTCGGATTTGGAATGACTAGATTCATACAGCACTCGGCAATTTCATTCGTTTCGTTTCGCAGCACCAGGACGACTGACTGTACCCTTGAGTTCGTCAACGCTCTTTTCTAATAAACACGAATCGATTTGCCAATTACAGGCAAACAATCGGCAACCGTTTGACCCTTTAGAATATTCCTCGTCTAGAATGTTCGCAATGCTAAATATCTTGTGGTCTAAACATCGTACACTTCTTTTCGCCTAGAACATTCTCAATACTAAACATGTTAATGCTAAATATCCTACAATTGTGCCTCTCATCTGATTTACAATCCGAGAAACGGAGCGATCTCTACGGGGAGATCTTATAACATTCCTCGCGCGACCGATACCGAATTAAACAGTTTGACGATCGCCAAAGAGAAAATTTTCAGAAAAATCGCCACCTTTCAGAAAGCAACCGCAAACCACTGAGAGTATCTTGCCAAAATAGCAAGTGTGTCTGGGTACTATAGTTGGTAGTTTCAACTTCAGACTAAAGACTCAATAGGCTAATCACTTGTTAGTCTGACACTTTCTGATTACTAAAACTACTAGAAAGGAAAGCCGAAAATAAATGGCGAAATTTTCTAAAGGCTTTATGCCTCTCCTTGGAGCGACAGGAATATATTTTTTATTTTTATTCTTATGTCCTTATACACTTATAACTAAGCATACAATCCTTCACACATACACAAGCTCTACTCTATTCTGTATTTGTACTTCCTTTATTGACCTGGTGTTTCATGACCTAGTTTCATCCCCATTCCCTATATTCAAACCCTCATCTTCTTTGTCACTTTTTTCATCTTCTTTCCAAAGTTTTATTAATATCTTCCCTTTTTTCTTATTAAAATCTCATTACATTTTTTCTAACTTTTCCTCTTTATTTCTCCCTAAGCCGAACCAATTTCTAACTTCCTCGCACTTCCCTATAAAATGTTCAAAGTTATCTCAACCTTTTTTACAAAATTTACAAGATCCATTCCTCTCTTCAGCCAATATTTATTTCTTTCTTCCAAGTTTCCACATCTTAGCTCAGTGCTTGGTTTTGTATTTTCGGGCCTTTTAGATTTTGGGGAACCCCAAGCTACTTCCCCGTTGTTTCGGAATCGATTTCGGAGGGCTCTCCACTACCTAATCAGCCCGAAACGTGCAAAGTTTTCCGAGCACTGTCTTAGCTTTTAACGAACGCTTTTATCCCATTCCTTATCAAATGTTTATCCATAAAACATTCTTAGTTTAAATTGCTCATATTTTAATTTTATATTTTTAAAAATGTAAGCAACAGTAATATTACATCGCGACTTTACAAAATATTAACATGCTTTATTTCTTGTAGGTCCACTTGGGTGAGGGTATAACTGTACAAAGAAGGAGGCACCGAATTTGCCTCCCCCCCTTCTTAAGCTGATGGAAGGTGTGGTAGGACCGTCGACGTGGCTCCTTCCACCCCCTATCATGAGAGGTGACCCGGGAGCGGTAAGGGGAATGCTTTAAGCATTTCCTCCCCCTCCGCTCCTGGAGATCCGAGGGGGGGAGGTGGAGTTTGAGCGGGGAAACTCGGGCTCTCCCTTTTGCTGCTCCCAAACCAACGAGATGGCACGACGGGGTGGCTGATGTCCCCACTTCGTCGTATACAGGCTGAAATCCCGTAATGCAGAATTCACACCGAGTCCGATACCCGATATACGACGTCCGATATCCAATATGATTGGTTTATACATTTAGATCCAATAAGGAACTAAAGGTAAGAACCAATCAAATTGGATATCGGACGTCGTACATCGGACATCGGACGCAGTGTGAATCCTCCATAAGGGAGCTCTGAGGGTCCCGCAGTTCATCCCAGTCGAGACTGTTCATAGACGATAGGACGTATATATTAGGTGTACAACTTTGTTTCTGCCGTTTTTTTCCGAAATTCGAGGCTTTATTGTAAAAAAATTGGTTATACATTTATGATTCAAAGTATTGTCCATCGCTGGCCTTTCTCCCATCTTTCGGGCAGCGTACGAATCCCGCGTCGAAAAAACTGGTCATCTTTTGAGGCGATCCACGAATCGATCCGAATTTTTTACTTCTTCATAAGACCGGAAGTGCTGGTCAGCCAGGCCGTGTGCTATTGATCGAAACAAGTGATAGTCAGAGAGAGCAACGTCTGGAGAATACGATGGGTGAGGTAGGACTTCTCATTTCAACGTTTCCAAATATGTCTTGACCACTTTTGCAACATGGGATCGAGCATTGTCATGCTGCAAAATCACTTTATCGTGTCTCTCGTTATATTGTGGCCGTTTGTCTTTCAATACTCGGCTCAAACGCATCAACTGCGTTCGATACCGATCGCCTGTGATTGCATGGAAGCATGGCCGGGAAGTCCCCATGATTTTCTGCGCTTGGGGTTATCGTAATGAACCCATTTTTCGTCCCCAGTCACAATGTGATGCAGAAATCCCTTCCATCTTTGCCTTTCAAGGAGCTGTTCACAAGCAAACAAACGCCGTTCAACATCTCTCGGCTTCAACTCGTACGGCACCCAATTTCCTTGCTTCTGAATCATTCCCATGGCTTTGAGGCGTTTTGAAATGGTTTGTTGAGTCACTCCCAATGATCGTGCCAATTCTTCTTGATTTTGACACGAGTCTTGATCAAGTAATGCCTCCAATTTTGCATCTTCGAAAACATCTCTTCCACCGCTATGCCGGTCTTCGACGTCAAAATCACCGTTCTTGAAGCGTTGAAACCACTCACGACACGTTCTTTCACTAATAGCGGCCTCACCATAAGTATTTGAGAGCATTCGATGAGCCTCAGCCGCAGATTTCTTCATATTGAAGCAGAAAATTAAAACCTCCCGCAAATGACGAGAATTTGGCTCGTAAACTGACATTTTTAATCGAGAATAACTTTATGATGCAGACACAAATCGACTAATGTTTCTATGGGGTTATGTTGACAGATGCCCAAGTTTATTGTATGACGTTTATGATCTATTTATTTCGACCACCATTTACCGCTAAAGCCATCTATAGGAAAAACGGCGGAAGCAAAGTTGTACACCTAATAACCGTTCCCGGACGCCCTCTAATTATACCTGAAGTAGGACATCCGGGGGGGTTTTAGCCGGTAAGAGTCCGGCATACCCCTCGGTCCTACCCCGAGGACTGAGGGGATCCATGAGGATTTCCCCCTCGTAAAAAAAAAAAAAAAAAAGGTATAGCTGTATGCGAGGAACAACTGAGGGCCGTCAAGTGGAGTGATCGCAAGTTGATTAGCCGCGATATTGTTCAACCCGACGGAGCTAGCGATGTGTTCCGTCACCGGTCAACGTTGGAGTCGTGCTGGCACGACTGACAAAGATGGTTCGTATATATAGCCATAATAACAATTTTCTTAATGTAGTATATCAAGGCAATTTTCTCATCCCTTTTATATCATTAGATTGAGGTTTCTTGCTAATATTATTCTTCGAACTGTTGACAAAATGCGTTCCTAACAACCTTGATTATATGATACCTTTGATACTTATAAATAACCGATTTTTATTGTATACTGTAAACGTATACCGTATATCATAATCAAAATGTTTAGCAAATAAAATCCAGCCTTTAACTTCATATGCTTTCTTTTTTACGAATTATTTAATATAAAAGAGTCATTATTATTTTTTATATTAAATACTCTTGATCGATAAGTGATAAAGTTTCTTCTAATAGTTGATATTAAATAGATAGTGGTATAAGTCAATGAGGAATTTATTATAATTTTCAAATGGAAGAGAGATCTCTTCTCTTCTCTCTCTGCAAGTTCTTTCTAAATAATTTCGATATTATTGCATAAAGATTCTATATTCGTTAGACTTAGCCAAGTTTTTACCTTTCAGCTTTTGACAATTTTTGACATTTTTCTTATTTTACCAAAGTCATCGGAATCAGTAAAATATTGTTGCCTTTGCTTGTATTATAGCGATTATCGAAAAATTCTGGGAATTATTAGCTAAGGAACAAAAGCAGAATTATTAATAATTCACAATATACATGTTATAAAAATTTTTTTATATTATTGGAAAATAAATGTCAATTTTTTTCATTCTCAGGATTGATTTTATTTGTTTCGAATAAAATAAATTCGAAAAGTCGATATATTAAAAGAAGAATGAGTTTACAAAGATAATGTGAAAAAATAATAATGGTATACGTTCACAGCACAATAATTGGAGAAAAACTCAATTAACTTATTAACTTTTGGCACTTTTATTAATTTTTGTATCCAATAAATATTTTATTATACTTTGCAGGACGACGTCTTGTTTGCACACAGATCGCTCAAGCAATAAGAAATTAATATTCCGAATGATCCTTCACCGAGAATCACACAGCGACGCGCGCGAAACTGTCTAACTACACGTACTTTGCTCATATTTCTTCACATTATTCACTTAATCGAGTTAAAGTAACAAGCATGAAAGGTATGAGTAAAGAGAACCCGGAAAGTGTTTGCGATTGCCGCTCGGTAACCAATACTAGAAAAATTACCATCGCAGTTTGATTGAGAAGGAACGGGAGTGCTGGAGAAGAACGATGTCGCGAGCGGCAAGTAAGCGGTAAGGAGCGAGCTTTCTTTTTCGTCATTACGCGAGGCTGTCTCCGTACACTAATTGAAACATTTTAAATGCAAATGTAATCGTGATACTCAAGGAATGGAAATCCGCGGTGATGCTAACAACTCATCATGCTTATTAAGCATAAAACAGCAAATTGCTTTAGATACTTACTGCGTCGAGAGATTAAAGTTTGCTTTTGTCATTACATTCGCAACCTATTTATTTCGTCACTCTAAGCGATTATTATAATAACGGATTTTTATTTCATTCATTAATTAGTACTACTAACTCTTATACGCTATTAATTTTTGCTTTTATTATTAGTCTAGATAGCAGATAATTAATTTTTTCAATATAGGTATATTTTATTGGTGTTGTAATACTTTCCGGTTTATGGACTTACTAATTTCCGGATCAACTTCAGTTTTCTATAAAATTATTGAAAATTCCGGTGTAAGAGAGAATCGCGGTCCCGGCAATAGCTGAAAACTTTTAAAAAGCGAACGAATTCGACGATTTACTTGAAACTGAGCGGACGGTTTACTCGAGTCTGGCATTTCTATGACTAATCGTTTTAACCTCTTGCGGTCTTGTATAAACGCATATCCGTCCGCAAAACTTGTTTTGGTCGAACGGTGGGAAGTAGCTTCAAGGAAACCTCTCGAAGTGGAAAATTCTGATTTTAATGAAACTTTACTGTGTAACTTAACTGTGTAAAGTTTCATTAAAATCAGAATTTTCCACTTCGAGAGGTTTCCTTGTTAGTCTCACTATTACCTGCGATATAGATTTCGCTGAAACAAGCAATATTGCAAGTTCTTAATCTGTAATTTTATCTGTCGGGAATTGATACGCGTCTGAAAAATTTTGTGACGTGCGCTTGCTACAGATTATTTCCCGAACGGAAAAAAACGATACGGAGAATTTTAAACTTTAATCTTAACCCCTCTTATATACTGTATATATCAAAAAAAACGATTAATAAAAAGCACACACACATTGTTCGAATTGTACTCTATCCATTAATGTGAATAAAATATATGTTGATGCGATAAGCAGTAGTGAAATAAATAGTAATGTGAGAGATTACTTTTTGCGAATGTGTGTAACGTACGAGATTTTACGCTGAATACTAGTAGCGCTGTACTAGGTATTGAAATAAATTATAAAATTAGTATTGAAATAGATTATAAAATTACGAAAAAGATTTAATTAGAAAACGAATCTCGTGAATCGTGTTGTCAGAAGGATATCCGCCATCTTGGATGACCTTTGTGACAGACAGCTGCAAGCTAAGAGAAGCTGGAAAAGACGGCTATCGTCGTATAAAATTAAATTTTTAATGAGCTCGCCACTCGTTCTTTTATTTGGTTCTCTCGCTCCTAGGTAGTTTACGAAGTAAATATCTGCACATTGGTAATTAAATTCGAGGAGCAAGTGAGTTTAAAATTTGTTTGCTCGAGGTAGCGAGGGAGAATCAGCTTCTGTTCTGCACGTACATATGGACGCGTAATGGTATATCACGAAGAAAAACATCTATTACCAACGAACACCGCTAGTACCTTCTAGAAGCGAACTTTCCGCTCGTTATTTACCGCGAAACTATTTTGCAATTTAATGCCATTGCGTCCCTTTCCCGCACTTTCGTCACTTCTGCTTTCGCTCATTCGCGTGATGAAACGCGATTCGCGGCTTGATGGACACGGCAAATGAACACGTTTGTTTTCGCATACACACACTCAGAGAGTTCAATGTCCCTTTTTTCCGGTGTGAGCAAATCCGAAAAGTAGCGACGTCGAAGTGAAATAAACGGTTGCAATTAATTTACGCAGCATGTATCACTAATGTTGTAAAATACCAGAAAAATTCGATATCTTTAATACTTTAATATTGCAATATTGTACCATTAACTGTATATTTAGATAAATATGTTTTTCTTACTTCAACTATTTTGTCATTTTCTTTTTTTCTCTTACTTAATATTTATTAAGTTTTTTCAAGTTTTTTTGGATTTTTCCGAATCTATACATTTAAAAATCTATTAACATAAATGTTTCTGTGTGACTTTGTAAAGTAAGTTCTCCAAATTTATTTGACTCAACAAAATAAATTTAAATTACAAAAATGTATGTTAACACGTTGAAGAAAGAGGTACAAACATAAGGCGGAATACAATATTCTAGTTGAATATTTATCCAAGATGAAAGCCTTCATTATTACACGACGAACAGCATTTCGGTCACTAGAGGAAAAAATTAATTCCTTGCATACGCATCATACCTGCGTTATTGATTTGTTTTACTCGTCGATAAATATAGTGCGTTCTGCGGGTAATGAATTTTTTTCGGACAGAATTGATCCCGTCGTGCGTCTCCGAAAAATGTTCGTTTCGGCGTTATAAACCATCGGACGTCGATCTCGTCGTTATTATCATCGAGCTCGTTACTCGAACTGGAATATTCAAGTGCTGTACACCGGTAATAGAAGATTGGCGTTGACGTTGAGGTACCTAATTGTGAAAACGTTTCGTTTTACGAATGTTTCAATGGGAGATATCGATTTCGCATCGAAATGGAACAGAAAGTAATGAAGAGGAAATACACTGTTCTCGGATGATTCATGAACGTATTTTATAATGGCGATCTCGCAAATAGCGCGAAGTATATTTTGATGTACCCGAACGTTGAGCGCTGAAGCCTTTCAATGACAGTACTAAACTGTTTTTGAAAACGCAAACATTTTGGGTTCCAGACGCTGGTTTGGCAAGGGAAAAGTACAAAGAGTCGTTGCCTATGGTAAGATTGCTGTACCCGCTGTAAAGCTGAAACCGTTGTCGGAAGTCGGGGTGATTTGTGACGATCGATCGGATTCTTCTCGCTTGCAGGCTTTATGCTATAGCCTGTGTGAAATCTGTTTGAACAGCAGGAAGATCTCGTTAATTTTATAAGTGAAATTCACACAGGTAAAATCTCGGAGTGGCAATTTTTTCTTAATCTAGAAAAACACATCAGCTAATGCGAGGATTACATTATGGGTATGTTGAGTCAACATTATATCTTTTTTTTAATTGCAAAATGCTCCATTCGGCTGAATCTATTATGTCAGGATATAACGTCGTAACTGAAAAAAAGTATGATTTTACAAATCCGCAAATCTAAAAGTGTAAGATCCCCGTTCTCTTGGCATGCAGAATTTATTCGGTTCGCGAGTTAATCTGAAACCGAGTTAATTTTATGCCCATAAATTTCTCAAACAAATCTCTTGTAAGGTAGGTCCTCTTTCAATTATTTGATATTTTTGTCGATTAACGGTGCAATACATCTTCGCAATGCTAAGCAAAAGTTTAAAGCCCGGAAACTAAAGACAAACCTAGAAAAGAATACAACTCGCGAGAATAGCAGTTTTGAAGAGAAATGAGACGAAATAATTTGGACCCATCTATCTCTCTAGTCGTGACATGCGCAGATGACACAGCCGTTTAGAGCGTGTGCGCGAACTTGTAACTCACTAATCGTAAATTATTAAATAAATTATTGAATAAATAAATAAATTATTAAATAAATATGACACAATGTCGGGATGCACACACGGTGGTAGCATTGTCAGACAAACAAACTCGAGAGCGATAACAATGATTATCGATGATAAAGAAAGAGAGAAGGAGAGGAAGAGGAGGAGGGCACATGCAGGGCCACGACCATGGTATCGCATACGGTATTCCTCGATAATAGATTTTGTACACGAGCACGTTACTACTGGCACGAATAAAATATAATACCAGTTGTGCTGCTAATTGTCGTTAATTGCCGTACTCTATACGGCCAGTTTTCAAATGAGGTTTCGTCGCCCGTCCCATCCCCAGCGTGCGACGAGTAAAAGTAATTGCGATTCATCGCGTTATCGTTGTGCCTCGTTTCATCGCGGTCGTATCATCTAAATCAAATGTTTTTATACAATGCTCGCAGTCTCTTTAGCAACTGTCCCGCATTCGCTCGCATTTTTTCCCCTCGTCTTTTTCCGCCTGTCGCTTTCACTCGCCGTGCACCTCTGTTTCTCCCCTCTTCTACTGTCCTCTGCTCTCTGTTTCTTTCTTTTTATTCTTTTCCTCTGCTGGTTTTGCAGGCCGCCTTGTTTGTCACTACTATCGCTTTTTGTCAATATATACATACATACCTATACATCATACTTCACTATCCTTTATCATTCTCTACATGTTGTATAGTACAGTTCAAATTGATGTTTTTCCTAATCATCATATTTCTTTCTTCATATTCTGTTCTTTTTTGCTTTTCATCATTGAACAGTTTGCCATGACTGAGTAACTGAGAAAAAAAAGACAGGGATAAAGGACCGGACAATTTCATTTTAGTCGTGGCTAGCGGGTGGAATTTTCGTCGGGTTTGCTAGCCTCTAAAGCTTAGGATTTTGTTTATGAAAAGAGCGAAAGAGAACGCAACGTTATAGTGGGACAAAAAAAAAGAAAACAATGTAGTTTCAAAAATATGTCGACATTGTTTTTTCGTAGAAAAGGAAAAGGGCCCAAGTGATCAATGTGATACAAATCTACGCTTCTTTTATTTATTGCATGCAACCATCCCTCCTGTTTGTCTTGTTTTCGCTCGGCCAAAATACAATCAATACAATTATGTATTACTCGCTCGACTTTCACACGCATACCAGCGAACCAGTAATCCCTTTTCACTAAAATCTCTGTTTTGTTGATCGAAAAATGACCTTGCTTATGAGCACGCTTTATTATTTGCGACTGCATGGACTTTGGAACTACCAATCGCACATCATGGTCGATTTCTTTAAATAAAAGGCCGTTATGTATAACATAACCGTCAATAGATTGACGTTCCGCTAAATCAACTATTTGTTTTAGTTCGCTGTCTTCGCGCTGCGCTTTTTTTAATTTGGCCATCAATTTATTTTCATCTTCATCCATCGCAAATACACAAAGAATTACGGCTAAGCGCATTTACATGAGTCAAGCTTTCCTAGGACGATGTTCGATCGAATACGTAAACTCTCCCAAACACAATGCCTATCTCGCCACTCTAACGCATAAATCCCGTTTTCCCATAGTTAACGCAAATGCGTGACAGTTCGTAACAACGGAATACCTTGAACGGAATATCTAACAAATACATTCTAAATTTTCGCAATGCCTTTACTATCGCGAGTACCTCCAACTCGTAACTGGAGTACTTTTCTTCGGCTATTGTGGTTTTTCTGCTTGCGTAATACACTGGATGAAATAATTGATCGTCGTTATCGCGTTGTAAGACTGAATGGCACCATATCCGTGCATGGATGCATCGGTGTGTAATTCCGTTTCGATCTAATCTATATAATTTTACTACGGGTTTATCGCTCAAAAATGCCTTAAGTTTACGGAACGCAAACCTTTCTTCTTCGTCAAAATGAAACATTACATTTGCTTTTAATAAGTTTATCAACGGACACGAAATTTTAATGAATATCCCGCTATAAATTTTCTGAAATAACCTGTGAGTCCTAAAAAACTTTGCATTTGCTTTATGTTGTTTGCTTCTGGAAATTGTATAACAGCTTTTGTTTTAAGCTCGGAAGGGCGGATAGAACCGTGTTCAACAATATGTCCTAAATAACACGTCTCTGCAAAGAAACGACATTTATTTCCAATTAATTATTAATCCAAATTGAGAAGCTGTTTCTAACACAATTTTCAAACGCTCTATCCTTTCTTCGTAATTTGCCGATGGAATAATGAGATCATATAAGTCAGAACAATCCTTTTTTGGATTGGAGGCGCTTGAATAAATTTTTTATTAATAAATTTTTGAAAAACGGCAGGAGAGTTACACAAACAGGGACTTTTAAAAATTCATATTGGCCATCTGTATAATATGTGTAAACAAAGTGTATTTGCGACTATTTTCATTTACTGATACGTGTAAAAATCCGTTTTTAAGATCAAGCGTGGTAAAAATTTTGGCATCTTGCAATAAGTCTAATTGATCTTTTATAAGCGGCAAAGGGTATTGATCTTTCATAATCTTTTTATTAATTTGTCTATAATCTACACAATCGCGTTGTTCCATCCTTTTTCTTAATTAAAACGGACTAGCATATTTCGATAACGATGGTTGTATATTCCCAGACAACACACGATATCCTATGGATATCCGCTTCTTATCGTTATCTTTTGGTGTAGCACCACTTTTCATTTTCCACAATATTATCTTGCCAAATGCGTCCAGAAGAGAAGTTGACGCATCGAACTGGATGCCTGATCGCGAAGAGAAGTATCTGGAATCCCTTCGATGAGATGATCTACCATTTTGTCAGTATCAACGGGTACGCGGTTTGCTAAAATGGTTTTCTCGTGGAAATACTCGCTAAATAGTTCGTCTCTCTTCCATACGCGTTCCTCAAACTTCTTCTGTCGCACCAACTTGCTCGGTCGATGGAAGATCATTGTTTTCAACTACCTCAAGAAATTTTCGAAGTCCATTTCTATCAATTCAGGTTTTGAATGGAACCATTCGTTTGCCTTTTCAGTCTCGAGTCCATCAAAACCTTCGCTTCGTTGTCGTCAAGTTTATACATTGTCTTCAACAATCGCACCTGTTTTTCCCATTTTTCGTAGGAGTCACTATTTCGGTGGAAATAATCCAATAAGCTCGCAATGGCCATTATGCTCTGATCGGTCTGTCAAACTCATCCTTGACCTTCTTCACTGTAATTCTACCTCTGAGCTACTCTATCTCACGCCGCGCGAGTGCGAGTTCTCGCTTGGCTAATTCCGCTTGTTTTCTCACGAGATATAGCTCGCGTTGGTCGCACTGCATCGCTGCTGCTTCGGAAGGAAGCATCATTGATGTCTCAACGTTTTCGCCGACTGTAGGTGTTTTATTATTTCGTTCTTTGTCGTCCTGCATCCACTCACATGTAGGAATTTTTTCCATACGTGCTGAATAATTCAGCTTTCGTCCGTAGCTATTCTGTAAAACTTGTATTTCTTCTTCAATGTTTGTGAACGAAAAATCGTTTACAGTCTTCATTTCTTCAACTGCGTCTTTACTACTCATAAAGTTCACAACACAAATTTATGCGTAATCGATAACTACGACAACCACGCACAATCATTTTTGACTCAAGTGCGACGCATAATTAACTACAATCTATTTAAACTCTATTGAACTGTATTTATTTAAACTCCTACATACTAATTTTAGATTTTTAGAGAAATTTTAAAATTTTGGATCTGCCATTTTCAATTTTGGAAATCTGTATAAAATGTAGCGAGAATGACTGATTATGGCCGCGCCGCCATCTCTGCAGAGTTCGGATAACGCGTAGCGATTGGCCACCCGCGATTAGGCACGATAAGCGCTTCCTTGATTGGAGGATGGTTCCACGTGACACGATGCACGTGTATCACTACGCGACAAGAAGAGGGGCCGTGCCGTGGCCATCTTGCGGACCAGAGTGGTTGTGATTGCGAAGCGAACTGGATGTGTGTTACCGGCACCCTTAAGTCGATTGCGTCAGATTGGGTATTCTTGGCGTACGGTGACGGTCGCGTCCGCGACCGCATTGTATCCGACGGTGTCACTAGATACTCTCGCTACCAACGCGTGAAATACGCTGATTCTGTTGTACTCGCTTCTGTGTTATGTGACTGCTTCTGTTGTACTCGCTATTGTGTGAGGTGTACGCAAGATGGTAGTTTTACGTCAACCACGAGGCTTGTGATTGCTTCTGCAATAAGACAGTACGTTTATACCGTAAGTTGTGAGCGGTCCACGGGGTAATTGAGTGCTAAACATTTGCGATCGGGTAGTGTGTGCGCGTGTACATTCCTCTCTTTGCTGTAAGACGATGTTCTGCGAGTACGACGATGGTTACTCTTGGATAAGCGCCGCCACGATGCCCGGACCACGAGGCCCTTAAAATAGCTGAATCTCGAGGCCTGATGCGGTTTTGCAAGCTAAGTTCTTTACGCTTATTAATCGTAAGGGGCATTTCGCCCATTCTACCGTAAAGACGGTAAAGGGCCGTAAGCCCTATCCCACGTGCACGTTAAGGGGCGTTCAGCCCGCTCTCACGCAATAAGTTAAGGGGCGCTTCGCCCATTCGCCCGTGACGACGGTAAGGGGCGGTCAGCCCATTCTTCCGTGACGACGGTAAGGGGCGGTCAGCCCATTCTCACACGTGCACGTTAAGGAGCGTTCAGCACGCTCACGCAATGCGTTAAGGGGCGCTACGCCCATCCTCCCGCAAAGGCGGTAAGGGGCAGTTAGCCCATTCTCACACGAACACGTTAAGGGGCGTTCAGCCCGCTATCCCACAAGAATATTAAGGGGCTGTCAGCCCATTCTCTTAGGTGAACCGAGCTGTGCCTCGTTCACGTGCATAGACACTTATTATATTCAATATTCTGGAAACTGTCTGGACGATCAATTCCGTGACAGTAACTACGTTTGTCCTGTGGAAACTGAGTGCCACAGTTATTCAATAAGGATTAGTTTGCATTAAGTATATCTCTTACATTTGATTTCTCATGATTAGTTTGCGTCACCTATACATTTCACCTTTACTTAATAGTTGTTAATTTGCGTTACCTATTTTATTTAATACCATAGCTATAAGGAGCTTACATAAGTTTGTTGTAATGTCGTGCATTCTTTGTGTGTTATTTCACACCTTACGTCAAGTAAGACGCTCATGATTATTCGAATACGTTAATATATAATTTACTGTTGTAATCATTATGGTATTGTTTGTGTGACTGACTCTTAGCGATATTATTATTGATTCCGTTGACTGCGTGACACTGTATTCTGTGGTATTAATTAAACACCTGTTTATCACCTGATTCAACCTCCTTGAACGTGCCTCTATCATCCCTGGTCGAATACCTATTCCACCAGATGCTTTGCTTAAAGTCTCTTATCCGTACTACCTCGGGTTACCAGATTTAAAAGAACTTTATTGCGGGTTACGCTTCTGTTGGCGCAACCGTCGACGTTAGGTTTAAGTTTAAGTTTTATACAAAATCTGATGACGGATTCATAATTAGCGATCCCATAAACTCCTATATACAAACTCCTATATATATTTTTTCGAATTAAAAAAAAAATTTGAAAATTTGGTCAACCATATTGGATCCGCTATTTTGAATTTTGGAAATCGGACAACATCGTAATCAGAAACCTAAAGAACGTGTGTATGCAAATTTTCAAGAAAATCGAACCGCTAGAAAAATTCGTGCTTCAAATGGTTAATATAGACGGTCCAGGTTGAAAGTTTATGCTCGTAAATTAAAAGTGTAAAGTAATGGAATAAGAGGGTGAATCGTATTATAATGCAGTCATTGCCCATGGACTTGAAATAAGTTTGATTGTTTATTATGCATGCTTCTACTTCCCTATGTTTTATTTTCCACTTTCTGCCTGTGGTAACTTCTTAATAATCATCCATTTTCCGCTTTCAACGCGCTATGTCACTTCCCGCTTTAGTTTCCTTTCCATTTTTCTCTGACTTTCTATTATATGCAAATATAACAAAATTTTTTTAGGTACAGAGTGTATCTTGCATTAAATTGTTTTGACTAACATGTTTTTTAAAATTAATGTTAAATCAATTTTCTTCATCAAAAACTTGATGGTACTGTAACTTTTTCTTAATTTTAATATTAAAATATATTTCGATAATTGAATTTTAATATGATTTTAAAAGAAAAACTATCATGGGCCAATATGACGAAACGAATAAATATAAAAAATAAACGTGTGTCTTCAAAATAAACAAATTAATTTATTACAATCAACAATATAAACATCGTAAACATTTTGACCTCAAAGGATCTTCACAGTACAATAAACATTGAATTTAACATGAGAAAAAATATAATTATAATCATATCACGCAAATAATTTTGCAGACATGATCTTTTACATGATGGATATATTCGGTGAATATGTCTTATTCCATGCCAGTCGAATTGTTGCTTGGCCGTATCCAGCTTTGGGGTGATTTGATGCAAATTCGTCGCGTAGATGCACAAAACGCAGGAAGATACGTTTGGCGGATCAGAAATCAGCTTGGCAAGCAACGAGCGGAGACGCACTTGTCAGTCACATCAAAGCTAATTGTTCGGATTCAATCGCGCGTGCAAGTACGAGTCTGATTTATGTGGATGAATAATTTCTCTCTTAAATGCATGATATTTTATACATTAAGGCAGACTAAAGCAGAGGTAATAACACTAAGGTAGATAAAACATCATCACACGCGAAGAGATTTTTTTTCAAAATTCAGGAATTAATGTGAGAGAAAAGGAAAACTTTTATACTTTAAAAAATTATTAAGTTTATACCAAGCTATATGCTGTACAGCAAAAATTATTTATCCAATATATTTTTGTTATATCTATATATTCACTATATTTCTCGATATAGAGAAAACAATTAATGCAAATCAAGTATTTAATTCAATTACAGAGTAATGTTTTACTTTTATTATAGAAAACTAGGTTAAACTAAATATGATTGTGTTACCTGTATTTGTGGTAATTGTGTCTACGATAATTAATTAATACTTATTTCTCTCTCTCTCAACATAAAATTAATTAATGAAATAATTATTAAATGATGATTACTTTATTAATTCATCACAGATTGGTACTAAATATAAAAATATAAAATATATAAAATATAAAAATATAAAAATACATTAAATATGTCATCAACAATCAAAAATGTGTCATTAACTAAACAAAAACTCTCCCGGGTAAGAAGGTATTAGTCTTATTGCTGAGAAAATTTAGTCTCTGAAAACATGTGTAACTTGAAAATTGCAAAGATAGAATCTACTCGATGTGAATCTACTTGATTGTGAAAAAAATATATATTTGTTTGTCGTAAATCGCAGGTCATTAATTCCGGCGAGATGAACCGCCATGATGAACTACACGATCGAAGGATATCCAGTTAAGAGCGTTGAATGGTTACATGACGATGTGCCAGTATTGACCGCACAAGACACGAGGATCAGATAGTTAGTTTCCTTGGTCCTCGTGATAGGTTCCGTTGGTCGCAGAGACAAAGGCATGTATCAGTGTTTGGTGAGGAGAAACAACAAGGAAAATGCTCAGGCCACCGCCGAACTCAAGCTCGGAGGTCAGCAAACTCATCGTCCGTTTTTAACACCCGTTATATCCTACTTTCGTACATTACTTTTTTTTTTAAATAATGATTGCTATGTGATCAGTGATAATTCTATAGAGGATTTCAATGGATGCATAACAATGATCGATTGGATATGAGCAATCATAGACAAGCATCAAATAAAGATTGATAACGATCTGAAATCCCAATTATCTATCGCAAACAGCAATCAGCAAGATTCTGGAATCTACAAATGCACGGCCGTTAACGCTTACGGAAGAAGCGAACATCTGATTTATTTACCAGTTCAAGGTAAAACACACACTTTTATTATTAAACTTATCATTATTTTTATTATTAAACTTTTTCATTTTGCACAAATTAGCGATTAATTTTTATTAATAGTTCGGATCAGCAATCATTAATTACATCCGAATTGGCAACAAAAACACTTTACTTTAAAGGGCTATACCACTGTGAACGTGGAAAAAATTACACAATTTTAACAATTTTTCAAAAAGTACAGCATATACATAATTGCACACATTTTTTCCATGAAAAGTTTAATTTAGGAGAATACAAGAAAATTTTTCTTTTTAGTAAAAAATACATATTTATTTATTTATTTTTACAAACGTAGAGTAGTAATAAAAAATTGGTTGTTGCTGGTGCAGGCGATTGAACCCCTCCTGGTGATCTGAAACAAAAAATTCAAAAAGATTCTTAATTTGTAAAGCCATCGCTATCGCCCGTACCTCAATTATTAATTTATATCATAAATTAACAAAATGGTGGCGTTTTTTGCAAAAGTGTTAAAATAAATACGTTTTTTTGCGCTATAATTGAAGTAAAAGTATGAGTTAAAATTAAAATTTTACCATGATTAAGGTACGAGCGATAGCCATGTGTTTGCTGAATATAGTGCTAAAATTTGAACCTGATCGGTTCAGCCATTTTTGAAAAATCCTGCAGCAGGTGCAAAAATGTCGTTTTGAGAAAAATACGTTTAAAGTTTTTTTAAATGAAAAGTCATACAAAGTATACCTTTATGGCTAATCAGCAATGCCAAGACCATACATAATTCCTTCCTCTGCATCGTACAACTCATCTTCAGCTACTCTGACCTTTTTCCTGGCTAAACGAGCTTCTTTCGAGGCATCGGGCTGTGGCGGTCCGCCAGGCGTATGCGCGCAGTGTCGCATTCCTCGACGAAGTGCAGGCTTTCCAGGCCAAGTAAGCGTCCCATCGCTTCAAGAATCTTAAGAATAGGTCGTTGGCCTTCGTTGAAGACGCATGCAGCAGTACGAGTAGCAATTTCTAATATTTTCTTGCCGCAAAATACGTGTTTAGGTACCAAACGCCAAACGTAACGCCAAGCGTTAAAACTCTCGTTATTATTTTGCGTGTTGGAACCTAAACACCTCTCAAGAAGATCATTACAGATCTTTCAGATCTTACGTCAATTCTTCATAAATTGGCTTCAAGACCTGTTGTGTATCTTCATCGAGAGCAGGCGGATGAGAAAATGAAGCCAAAGTTTCGGCGGCTTCATGCTGACGCCACTTGCACCACTTTGAAGCGTTATATCTTGTTGTACATATCGAATTTGACTATACCGACTGTATGATATCATTTCTATGATCAAATACTATCGAAAAAAAAATTCGATTTTTTTCACCTGTCACAGTGGTATAGCCTCTTAAACTATGTTTCTATTTTACAGAAAGGCGTTGACGGCAGAAAGTATATTGGTTTTTTGGTTACCGCCGTTGCAGCCCAATGGAAATGTTTCAAAATACACTGTGTACAGCAGAGAAGCTGAATCTAAAGCCTCGTCTACAATAGTCGCACATAGGGTTGCCAGCATATCTCTTTTAAAGAGAACATGTTCTCTTTTTTGTTCCAATCTTTTTGTTTACTCTTTTTTTTTTATTCTGCTCTCTTTTTATTCTCTTTTTTTGCTTAGTTACTTTTGTCTAATCTTTTTTATCTTGCAATGTCCTTTATACCTTATACCTACCACCTACCAGTAGATAAGGTTGAACTTTTCTAAAACGGCGCAAGGCGCAAACGTGCAAACGTTCACAATGTGACAATGTGACAGTGACAGCCAGTTGATAGTTGATATCAGTTAACGCGGAAATAGATTGCAAAAACAAAAGGCAAAAGGATTTCGCTTTACTTTTGTCAACCAATATTTTTTGTGTTTATTATATATTAGCAGGTAATTATAAAATATGCAGTAGAAATTATTTTATTTATTAAAAAATAGCTATCCTAACCTCCAAAATAAATATGTTTTAATTCCAACAAATAAGTATGATGTTCAAAAGTTCAAATGCATTTTTAATTCTTAATTTGCAATTTTATTTTTTGTAATTCTTTAAATTAGAAGTTCTAAAAATAATTTTTAATTTTTTTATTAACACTTGGCATGCGGGTATAATTCGCCGTCGAATTAGCGCGTATCCACCACAAATCTACTAAATACGTATTTTTGACGTGACCCGCGCTCCAGTGACAGACTGTAAAAATACGTTGCCCGCATGCCAAGTGTTAATAGGATATTTTTTTTATTTTTTTACAGCCAAGAGTAAAAGAAAATGCACATTTTCTTCTGAATTGAAAGCAAAATATACATGTTTTGAAGGTGTTGATGACTCTAAATACGATGCTTTCTGTTCGGTATGTAAAACTAGAGTTTCTGTTGGAAATAAAGGGGAATATGACCTGCAACAACATATTGAATCAAAGAAACATCAATTATGTATCCAATCCATGGAGACATTAAGCAAATTCTTTCGTCAAGCAGATTCTTTCGTCTCCAAAAATAAAAAATTGGATGAGAAAGTAGCAGTTGTTGAAGCAACCTTGGGATTCCATATTTTAAAGCATCACATGAGTTTCAATTCATCTAACAACAGATTTATTGAAACATATATTCGAAGACTCTGAAACTGCAAAATATCTATCATCTGCTAAAATATAAACAGCAATGATTGAGAAAAAAGTTATTACTCCCTATTGCATTAGTAAAGTTATTGAATCTATATCTAATGTTTCTTTTATATCAGTATCTATAGATGCAAGTAACCATAATTCAGAAAAAATGTTTCCGATTTTGATACAGTACTTTACCATTAATGGAGGGATTTGCTTAAAAATGATTAATCTGGAAACTTCACCTAATGAAAAAGCACAAACGATTTGTGATTTATTAATAAAAACTTTAAAGAAATGGAATTTGTGAACAAAGGGGTGGGTAAGAAGAAGCCCAAAAGGAGAAACCCGGCTACGGCAATAACGATCACTGCTGCCGAGGGGGAGTATGCAAGTCTCTTGGCTAAGGCCAAGCAGAGCATCTCCCTCAATGAGCTGGGTATACCGGGCCTGAAGCCAAGATGGGCAGCTACGGGGGCGATGGTCCTCGAGGTCGCAGACTCAGACAAAGAGGGAAAAGCAGACAGGCTGGCGGCTAGACTGTCCAGCCTGTTTAAGGAAATAACGGCGTTAAGATAGCCCGCCCGCGTCGAATGGCCGACCTGCGGTTGCGGGACGTAAAACCATCGGTCACTGCTGATGAGATCCGCGATGAGATTGCGTCCGCGATCGCAGGTAAGGGCCAGTGTCTCCCCTCGGAGGTCAAGGTGGGGGATATCCACCCCTCACCTACTCCGAGAGGGATGGGCACGGTGGTAGCGAAGTGCCCAGCCGAGGCCGCGATTAGGATCGCCAAAGAGGGCCGCCTCCAGTTGTTGTGGGTGGCGGCCCGAGTGGAATTACTGGAGAGGAGGCCCCTCTAGTGCTTCCGCTGTCTAAAAGAGGAACACGTCCGGGCCAAATGCCCCAGCGTAATAGATTGTTGCGGCTGTTGTTACCGCTGCGGCGCCGCGGGGCATTTGGCCAAAGACTGCAGCGCGCCGGCTTCCTGTGCGGTCTGCAAGGCCGCCGGGAAGCCGGATGGCCACAGAATGGGGGGCCCCCCAAGAAGAAGAGCCAGAAAAAATCGGGGGTGGTGCATTCGGCCACTTCCGCTCCTGTCCCCCCCTCGGACAGCATGGAGGTGGAGCCCCTCACAAAGAGGGAACCTCGTGAGCGGGCATTGTCTGTAACAACGAAAGTGAAGACCCTGGCCTCTCAAGTGATTGTCACCGCGGCCAGGGATCTCAATTCCGAGACTGGTGTAGGCCGGGAGGAGCCGATGGAGGTGTAAGCATTTACCTCCACTCGGCTCCTCCAGGCGAATCTCAATCACGCCCGGCAGGCCCAAGATCTGTTTCTACAAGACCTGGCCGGGCGTGATGCAGGTTTGGGTATAGTGGCGGAACCGCGTGCCTGGGAATAATCCCAATTGGGTAGCGGCCAGTGCTGCCAGACGGGCCGGGTTGCCCCTCCACAAGCTAGGCCGTGTACAGTAACGTGTTATAAGCGTGCGGATCCCTCAATCCCAGTAAATATAAAAAATCTAAATTTTTATTTTTTTTTTAAATTAATGGTTAACAGATTAATAATATAGATTTAAAAAGAATATAAATTACAGAATTTATTTTGCTATTTCTTCCTTTCATCTCACACGTCACGCCACACGCCACAGCATTGCGCGCGTAACACGTTACTGCGGTTACCATGGTTACCGCGCGCGAGATTTAAAAGATGGAGGGGCAACCCGGCCCGTCTGGCAGCACTGGTAGCGGCCGCGGATGGTTCCGCCGCAATTATAAGAAAGCATTCCCCTCGCTCCCCCCCCCCGCATCTCCCATGTGGCGGTGGGGCGGGGGTATGCGATAGCGAGGTGGGGTGCCCTTTGCGTAGTGGGGGTTTACGCCCCCCCAGCAGGACGCTCCCCCAATTCAAAGATCTACTCAGGGAGTTGGGGGACGGCATACGCCGATGCCTTCCCCACGCCGTTGGTGGCCGGGAACTTCAACGCCTGGGCTCGGGCGTGGGGTTCCCAGTTCACCAACGCCCGGGGGAGGGTCCTGCTAAACTGGGCGGCGGAGATGGACCTGTCACTATTAAATGAGGGATCCACGAGCACTTGCGTCCGTCCCCGTGGGGAGTCGATTGTCGACCTGACCTGGGGGACCCCGGGGGCGGCGCAACTGGTTAGATCATGGGGAGTGGCCCTACGTAAATCACTGTCCGACCATCGGACCATTGAAGTGGTCATCACGGCCACTCCCCAGGAGGTGCTCCTCCGCCGCCGCAGGGGGGGCGCTAAGCCCCCCTGCAGGTGGGTCCTGTGGGCTTGACCGGGACAGGCTCATTGCCTCCGCAGTGGCCTGAGACCTGGTCCGACGTTATAACGGACCAGGTTAATGCTAATGCGGAGGCGGAGGAGATCGGGGCCATGCCACGATCAAAGCCCACTCCCCGCCGGGCGACGTACTGGTGGAGTGAGGAGATCGTGGAGCTTAGACGCCAATCTAATATGGCGCGCCGCGATCTCCTCCGTGCCCGGCGGCGTGTGGCGGGCAGAGATAAGGATGAGAGAGTCGTAGTGGCGTGCAACGCGTACCGAGCCGCGCGGTGCGCGTTGCGGTCTGCCATCTGCGACGCCAAGGCCAGGGCCTGGGAAGAACTCATTAAAGAGTTGGATCGGGACCCCTGGGGGCCTATAAGATTGTCTTAGATAAACTGACACCGGCGGCGCCCCCTATCTCCGAGACCCTCGATCTTCCCCTCTCGATTTGAGGCCACCTTGTCGTGGTGAGGGGGCTTAGGGAGGGACTCTGCGGATCCATAGGGTCAATGGTGGTTGGTTCCTACCTCCTCCATTGACCCGATGGGGAGGAGTCCCTCCTGACTAAGAGCCTCAAGGATGTGACGGGCCGGTGGGTTTCGGAACTCCCGGGCCCACCGGGCTGGGCCGTTCCCGTTTGTCCGAATGTGTTCGGACGATCGGGATGGCGGAGGGTTCCGGGCCGGGTTTGGCCTGGCTCGGGGGAGGGTTTGTGGGGGGGATCCTTGATTGGAGAACCCCCCCCCCTCTTCTGGGTCCGACTGGACCCGGCTCGGAGGCTGCTCCTTCTTCGGGGGGGCTGGGTCAGCCAGGAGGTGGGAGTCCGGATCCAGTGGACTTGGTTCGCCGGGTCCACTGGTGAAGGGCTCCTGGTTTGTGACGGGCCGGTGGTGTCCCGGAACTCCCGGGCCCACCGGGCCGGGCCGCCCCGGACGTTTCCGAGGCGGGGCCGGGGCGGCGGAGGAAAGGGCCCTCATCCCTTGGACGGCCTGGTTTTGTCCAGGCCCGACAAGGGTGGGGGTCCGGCCTGGGCGGGGGGATTAATTCCCCTCCCAGGCGGGTTGGTTTGTTCGGGGGGGGCGGCGTCGTGCTTTAAGGGTGGTTTGAGGCCCACCTTGCACGACGGCGCCCCTCGGGCTAGGGGGGGAGAGTTGGTGGTGGCCGGCTCTCCCCTGTTAAATAAACAGGATTGGGACCCGGTAAGGGTCACACCCCGGGGGGGGGGGCAGATGAATGCCGCTTGGCGATGCCTGGTCCCCCTCCATTATGGGGTCAAGGAAGGCCACCGGGTGGGGTTTTAGTGGGTAGTCTCGCATTTTCGCACGGGAACGTGAACCACGGGAACGTGATACCTCGGGAGTGTGAGCCACAGTGGGTGCCGGAGACTGGGAGTTTATCTCCCCTCTCTGGGCGGGACGCCCCACTGTGGTGGCTGCCCAATGACTGTATCTGCCCGTGGTGTCTGCCCGTGCCTTGCGAGGAGTCCCACATAACCTGTGGGTCTATGTATTCCTCAACCCATGGCCCGCGGGTATCCGTAAATAGGATTTCCCCATCCTTACCAAAAAACCCTCGATCCCGAGTTTCTCGACCAAGTGGTGGAGGTTTTGTTTCCCCGGAGGAAGGTTATCCTCCCTCCCAGGGGAAACTTGCCCCCTTGGGACGCGGAGCTCGGGATCACCGATGAGGAGTTCTCGGAGGCGGCTAGGCGGCTGGGGGCAGCTGGTAAGGCCCCCGGCCTAGACGGGGTCCCGTGAAGAGTCTGGGACCTGGCGCTCGGCGAGGTCGGTGCCCGCCTGAGGCGTCTCTTTGATACGTGTCTCAGGACGGGCACCTTTCCCTTCTTGTGAAAGAGGGCCAAGCTGATCCTTCTTCGCAAGAAGGGGAAGCCGGCGGAGGACCCCTCAGCATATCGGCCGATCTGTTTGTTGGACGAGGCGGGTAAATTTTTTGAAAGGATCATTGCGGGCCGCCTTGTCCGACACCTGTCGCGTGAAGGTCCTGACCTCGGTCGACGGTAGACGCCGTCATGCGTCTGAAGGCCCTCTCGGACCGGATTACGGGGGAGGGAAACGTGGCGTTGGCGGTGTCATTAGACATCGTCAACGCCTTTAATACCCTCCCCTGGGAATGGGTGGAAGAAGCCATGAAGTATCATGGCTTCCCCCTTTACCTCAGAGAGGTAGTGTATGATTATTTCCGCGACAAGCAGCTCCGATATGTCAACCAAATGAAGCTGGCAGTCGGCCGACTGATGTATTGCGGGGTTCCACAGGGGTCAGTTTTGGAACCCCTACTTTGGAACCTCGCATACGACAGAGTGCTCCGCACGGCCCTTTCCCTGAACAGTCGTCTGCTGTTTTATGCAGACGACACGTTTGTACTGTCCAGGGGAAGGAATTGGTGAGATGCGCGTGACGGCGCCAATACAGCCGTCCGCGCGGTTGTGCGCTCCATACGCCAAATTGGATTGGAGGTTGCCCCACAAAAAACTGAAGCAATGTTCTTCTATAACAAGGAGAAGGGGCAGCCTCCCCCCACCCAAATCTGGGTGGGGGAGGTCCGCGTCTGGGTGGGGCCCCACTTGAAATATTTGGGCTTCACCCTGGATGGGCTCTGGGAGTTTAAAGAGCATTTTGCTCGGATAACTCCCAGAGCGGACAGGATGGCGGCCGCGCTTGGCCGTCTCCTGCCCAACATTGGTAGTCCGAACAACCGCGTCAGGCGGTTGTACAGTAACGTCGTGCAGTCGGTGCCCCTTTATGGAGCACCGGTTTGGTCCCGCGCCGCCGGGGCCAGTCGGCGAATAAAGACGAAGTTTCGCCGGCTTTCAACTACAACGCCGGCTGGCTACCCGAATGGCGCGAGCGTATTGCACGACGTCCTGTGCGGCAGTCACGGTCCTGGCGGGCCTTCCCCCCTTGGAACTCCTGGGGGAATCGTACGCCGAAATTTATCGACGTACAAGGAACCCAGGAGGGACGGGGAGGACCCCCCATTTAACACCTGGGGCCGTGGCGAAAATAAGGAAGGAAGCCCGCCAGGGCATCCTGGAAGCATGGCAGGCCTCCATGCTAGACGCTCAGGCAGGCAGATGGACCACCAATACCATCCAGCCCTGTCTACCCGAGTGGGTAGACAGGAGAGGCGCGGTCTCACATTCCACCTGTCACAGGTGCTCACCGGGCATGGCTGCTTCGGTGAGTACCTATGCAGGATAGGCAAGGAGCGCACGGCCAAATGCCACCACTGCGCGGCTAGTCGGGACTCGGCGAAACACACGCTAGAAAACTGTCCCGCGTGGACAGAGGAGCGCCGAGCCCTGACTATGGTGGGCATAGACCTTTCCCTCCCAACTCTAATTCGGAGAATGTTGGAGGGAGAAGAGAGTTGGAAGGCGGTCTCCTCCTTCTGCGGAGCCGTTATGGCGCAGAAGGAGGAGGCCGAACGTATCAGAAAAGGGGAAGTGGAGGTGGTGCCTTCTCCCTCCCCTTCTCAAGGAGACGATAATGGCGACGGCGGGGACTCTCCTCCAGTCTTGAGGAGGGTTAGGAGAATCTCCTGTCGTCGCCTAGCCCATTTGAGGGCATCGGCCCGCATATATTTGAGTGCGTCAATTCATTGACTGGACTGTCTACTTGATATTTTCTTACATGCGGCTTTCGTTGACTTTCCTATGCAACATCCAGTACATTTCTTTGTGTTTACCTTACTTCGAGTCCTCTTACGTAACTCTTTCTTGCTAATTCTTTGATGCCACGATTACTGATATGGCAAAATTTTCCATGCCATATGTTCAAATTTTCTACTGTCAATGCACGTAGCTTAATTATATCTCCATTTTGCTGATTTATAACATCTGCCTGGATAATATACAAATTGTTGATCCTTCGGGCCCTTATGAATACTTTACCTGAACGGGGGTCGACTAGTTTAGCTGCACCATTTTCAAATTTAAGTACCTTATCCTTCTTTTCAATTTGCGCGACTGACATTAGGTTTCTCCTGCAGCTAGGCAGTACACGTAGTACACGTTACTTAATATTATCTCATAATTGTTGTAGCCGACCTTAGCGTTTAGTACGATTTCACCGACTCCTGCTTTGAGTGGTAGTTCATGTGCATTTGAGAATGCATTAGACGTGTCAACTGTTTGAGGCGTGATGATCTTGAATTTTCTCAGTCATTGCTTATGTTTGCACACGTGATGCGTTGCAACACCGTCCAACAGCCAAGCATCGTTCATTTCGGTGTGGTGAAGTGCCATCAAAAGCTACTGTATCCTTTTTCTGTGTCTTTTGGCTGTCCCTTGCATTTGATACTTTACTTCTGCATTGTTTTGCAAAGTGACCCGGCTTCCCACACTTGAAGCATTTATGCGTTGTATTGGGTTTGGTTGTATTCTGTTTGCTGCTTTTGCTGGTTTGGTACGCTTTAATTTCTGATTTAAGATCTAGATTCTCATTCTTTGACATTCTTCTGTCGTATTCCATTAGTAAGGCTCTTTTTATTTCGTGTGAAGTGAATTTGTTGTCTTCTAAGTTTGCCAGAGACATCGTCAATGCATCGTACAATTTTGATAATCCAGTAAGCATTGCATAAGCTAAATCTTCGTCTTTTACATCACATCCAGCTGCACGCAGATAATCATTACATATCTTCATTCTGGATAAATAGGATGTCATCGTTTCATCATCTCTTAACCTTATTCTGACGAACTGTCGTTTCAGTTGCATAATCCTCTGTCTTGATCTTGGTTCATAGACTTATTCCAGTATGGTCCATGCTTCAGCCGAAGTTTTGCAGTCTACTATGTGGATCTGTTGATCTGGGTCGATGGCTAATGCTATTGTGGATAATGCATTATCGTCTTTAGATTTGAAGGCCTGCTTTTCTATTGCAGTCGCTTCTGGCTTTAATTCGATTGTACCGTCTACGTATGGCCAAAATTCTCTTTGGATTAGTAACATTTTCATAGAGAACTTCCAAGTTCTGTTGTTATCCACGTTCAGCCTGTCGATTTTATCCACAGCATTAATGGTTATCATATTTATGGATATAAGGACTGTAATTTTATGTCAGAACGAACTCACCGATCTGCTTTTGGGTAATCCGTGATTTCTTCGGCAACCTTTTTCTTTCTTACGCAGTCAAAGCTTGCTTGGTGCACATTATTCTTTTTCCCTTTTTGGAGGGGGGGGGGCTTGGGCCCATAACCTTGTAAAAAGCAGTGGAAAATATAAAGTGTGATATAACGTAAGAATAGGAACACAAAGTATATTTGTCGTGAAATATTACAGTATGGTGTACAGCACTCTCGCTTATGACCGGTGTTGATAATGATAACCGAAATGAAAAATAACTTAGCAATGGCTGCGTTCAGCAGCAGAGCAGATCAGTGAGCGATCAGTGATTATTGGTCCTTTCTATTAGATCCCGAAATCTAGACCAATCATGTTGACGCATTAAAAAGAATTACTCAACAGTTGTACAACAGTTGCGTCTGCAGAACGCGACCAATGACATCGAACACGCGTGCGAAGCGTACCAGAAGAAGCGAGCCGTGGCGATCATACTGCACTCTAGTGCTACCATTTGTAGCAGGTGGCGGGAAATTTAACTACTTATCAGTTTCTATATAATTTAAATCTAACTTTTACCTATTTCTGTTCTTAGCGTTATCCAGATCAATGACGAGGACGTAGCAGATATCTAATTCCTTCGGGGTGCTTGTTTCTAGTGAGTCCCCTTGCCTCTCACATTTTTAGACTGATGAAAACTTTTTATTTATTAAACATCATTTATGTCTTTATCATTAAATTTTAAAAGATCTTTAACATTCTTAGAGAGTTCCTTTACCTTATTCTCGATAAACTTTTATGATGACGAGATAATAGGGTCCAATGCAATTAACAAATTATTAAAAATATCTATATTGTTGGATTTTCGTGACATTTTCCGAGAATTATTTTCTCTATATTTCCTGAAAATTTTGTGATTTGCTTCTTGAGCATCTTCAGATAATTGACCAATTGGTACTATCGCATGTTCAATTATATCTCCTCCATGGAGAAGTTTGTGAACAGAGGCTGGCATGTAATACCACGAATATAAAAAAATATATAATTCAGCAGTTTGAAAAGCAAAAATTGTAAATTTGGATGTATTAATTTTTTCCCCACTAGCAATTGCCTGCAAAAGAAAATCTAATTATCAAGTTTTCATCTAAGCTTGTAATTTCTGCTGATAATTATGGATTACCAAAGAATTTTCTTGCTGTGTTGCCATTGTTGGAAGTGTCTTTTCCTTGCTTCACAATATCAATTAAAAGACCCATTTGTGTTCTAAAAGCAGATTATGTATTTTTCTTCTTTTGATCAACTTCTTTTTAATCTTCTTTATTTTTAATTGCCCAGCATTTGACATCCAGTCTATATGAAATATGCAATAAGCATTCGAAGTATCTAATCCAACAGTGCAAAGATAATCCAAAGGAATAATGCTCAATTTTTACTGCTCTAGTTTGTGCTGAATTAATATCGTTCATTTGCTTGGGAGAAGCGTTACATATACAATTTCATAGATGATCTCGTATCTGTCAAAATATTACATATTTTGTTATCAACCATGGTTATATAATAATAACTTATAAGTAATTAAAATGTTCTCTCCTAAGACAGATGGTGTCAACAAAGAGATCTGATTTTAAATATATTTGAATTCTTCTGATTTTAAATATATTTAAATTTTTTTACACAAGAATTGACTTCATTCTGCTCTTCTTTAACAAATTTAAATTGGTCGTACAAAAACGAGTAGAAGAAGAATAATTATTTTGCCATAATACTTTATTATTTTCAGAATTATAAATTTTTATTGGCACAAGACTGCTTATAAATACACTAGAATCGTCTTTCAATGGATCACTAAAATTTATTTTATAACGAGACTGGTCAGATGCTCCATCACAGCACCACTTAGATATCATTATTAAATTGTTTGAATTATTTGAATCAAAATTTAATAATTGCTTAAACCTGAGAGCAGTGTGATTTAAGAGATCTACAATGACACTTTTTACATGTTTTTATAAGTTATAATATATTTTAAACAACAATCTAAAATGATTATAATTAATAGTTTTCCGCATCATCCATGAGGTACTATTATTGATGTGTTTTTTTTCAAGTGGTTTCACCAGTAAGCGTATTCCACTAAAAGATAATTAAGGTAATGAAACACGTGGCTTGGCAGAAAAACTATATTTTATCGTAAGATAAAAACGAAAAAAACAGAATAAAATTGAAACCAATTTTTATACAATTTGTATAAAAATTTTAATGTAATATTTTTTTAATTATTTAGACAATTTTGATACTTAATTATCTTTTACTTCAGAAATCACTTTAAAAAACACATCAATATTAGTACCTTATGGGTGATTATGGAAAACTATTAATTGTAATCATTTTAGATTGTTGTTTAAAATATATTATAACTTATAAAAACGTGCATTATAGATTGCATATAAAATATATTAATAATAGAAATTTTTATATTCCATTATTTATATAATTCCATTATTTAAAAATTAAAATTAATAAGTACAATTTAGCGGAAGGTACGTCCAGCCTGTCTTTTATAGGAACGCTCCTAATTTATTGAATCCATTATGTACTCCGTTTGGTTCTGAATATCGATGTGCTGCCTCATTCAATTTTACCAGTGGATATACATCTTCAATCCCATTCTGTACTAACTGTTGTTTTTGTATGATCTGTGAGAAGTACGCGATCAATTCGTTGTTAGGAATTTATCTTAAGAACTTGGTGATTCTTTTTTCCGACATATATTATTACTTGACTTTCGTTTTTTGTTTCTTCTCTGTTGATTTGACGGCATCTATGGTTACTGTCCTAATTCTACTTTTATATTGCGTTAGAGCACTGATTGCAAATGCGTTGCTTCAAACCTGCGTATTAAGATTTTACATATTACTTGATACAAATTTAAAAACTAAAGTAAATAAAGAATATTTTCTTACCTTTACTAACCTTCTGTGCTATGGGATTTATTGTGTATCTCTCTTGGTTGATGTGTTGCCTCGTTTTGAATTAAAAGAGTAATTCATTAATTTTGTCTTTATCGCGTGGAGTCCAATAAGATAATATGATCTTCCATCTTATCTTGTACAAAAGTACACGTTGCTTCAGTAAGTGATCATTATCACAGTGACAATTGAATACCTGCAATATATTATTTATATTTAAACATATAGTGTTACACTGTTTTAAAATCGTTTTTGGAACGTTTGCCTCGCATGTTCAACACACTTTTTCTATCCTTTCAAAAATATACCTTTCAGTAGAGATGGTGGTAATATGGGAAGGTTTCTTTATTTCAGTAATAAGTTGAGACTCATAGTAATGGGGTCAATATCAGCGTTCCTCATCTCTGTATTTGGTTTTTGACCTGCAAAGTACACATTTTTAAAAATAACGTAAAGCTTATTAGAAATTCAAACAAATGATTATGTACAAACAAGCCTTAAACGAGCGGAAAGTCAATAATAATATAAATAAAAAATATAAACATATATTAAACATAATACATTTAGAATGTTAAACGCATTTCAAGTTACAAAGTTTTCCTCAGTAACGCTTTAAATTATTCGGTAATTCACAAAAAAATTATAAATAAATTATAAATAATAATATATAATAATTTATAATAATAATAATAAATTATAAATAACTTAACCATTGTTGACGCTCATCTTCATAACTTAGAAGAATGTCAAAATGTTAAATTAATTAGATGTATAACCGGATTCCTCGTTCATATTTAAGAACACAGTAGTCGGATTATTAAAAATGTTATTTCATGTGCCTCTTCCGGATTGGAAATGTCCGTGAAGTGATGTCTATCAAACCAAGATGAATGAGCAAACTGACATTGTAAAGATATAATCCTCAACTGTTTGCGAATCTGAAAAAAGTGAGGATTTCTTAAATACATCTTTTACAAGGGAAGTGTCACAAATGTCCGGAACCGATTTGATTCTCCTTCAAATATATTGTTAAATATACAAATTTAAGAGACACGTATTTTTTTATATGTGCAAATTTTGATTTTTAAGGGATAAAACACCCCTTAAAGAAAAACGGTTTTTATCTATCAAAGCGAATATCTTGAAACTATTAGAGATAGAAAAAAATGTTTCGAATAAAAGTTAAATGGTTTCAAGAATTTTTTCAAACAATGTAAAAAAAATTTTTTTTTAATTTTCTAAAACACCCCCATCTTACATTAATTTTTTTCAAAAATTTTGAAAATTTTTATCACCAAATTAAAGCTTATTTTTTTACGAATCCAATCATGTATGATAAAGTTACGTTCCGAAAAATCATTTTTGAGAAGTTACAAACCTTTCCATATATACGTTATTTGTGCTCGTATCGTACCTACGTGCTTAAGTGCGTAAGTGTAATAATTACCGTCGAAATAAGATATTTAAAAAAATGTTAAATTTGTAAGAAAATAAGCTTCTGTTTTTGTGGCGATAAAAAAATTTTGAAATTTTGAAAAAGTGATGGAAATATAAAAAAAAATAAAAAAAATTTCTTTGCACCGTTGTATAAAGTACTCCCGAAATCATTCAACTTTTATTATGATATTTTTCTAGCATTACAGATTATAAAAAATATTAAGAATTAGGGTTTTTAAAACTATAAATAAACAAGATGTTAGAGCGTTGGAACGAAAATAGTTGTAAGAGAAAATAATCTTAAAATATTATAAGGAAATAATGTACAGAGATGAATACAAAGGTTTTAATAACTTTAAGAAGGTATAATAAAAACCCTAATTCTTAATATTTTTTATAATCTGTAATGCTAGAAAAATATCATAATAAAAGTTGAATAATTTTAGGAGTACTTTATAAAACAGTGCAAAGAAATTTTTTTAATTTTTAAAATATTTCCATCACTTTTTCAAAATTTCAAAATTTTTTTATCGCCACAAACAGAAGCTTATTTTCTTACAAATTTAACATTTTTTTAAATATCTTATTTCGACGGTAATTATTACACTTACGCACTTAAGCACGTAAGTACGATACGAGCACGAATAACGTATATATGGAGGGGTTTGTAATAACTTCTCAAAAATGATTTTTCGGAACGTAACTTTATCATACATGATTGGATTCGTAAAAAAATAAGCTTTAATTTGGTGATAAAAATTTTCAAAATTTTTGAAAAAAATTAATGTAAGATGGGGGTGTTTTAGAAAATAAAAAAAAATTTTTTTTACATTGTTTGAAAAAATTCTTGAAATCATTTAACTTTTATTCGAAACATTTTTTTCTATCTCTAATTCAAAGATATTTGCTTTAATAAATAAAAACCGTTTTTCTTCAAAGGAGTGTTTTACCTCTTAAAAGTCAAAATTTGCACATATAAAAAAATATGTGTCTCTTAGATTTGTATATTTAACATATTTTATATATTCAAATATTTATATATTTATATTTGTATATTTGTATATAATTCTGTATTCATATTTGAAGGAGAATCAAATCGGTTTCGACGGTTGTGACACTTCCCTTGTAAGATCAGAATCAATTCAGACTAAATAATTAGTATCTATCAGTAGAAATAATTATTTTTAAAGTATGTAATAGAGAGTATACAATATACATATATATATATATATATATATATATATATATATATATAATAATATATATATATGAAATAAAATAAAATTATAAACTAGAAGAAATTCCAAAATTGGAATAAATTAAAAATATAAAATTTAATTTTTACTCTTTAACATACTGGATATTTACTCTTTAACTTAACTCGATATGAAAACTCTCTACAACTGTAGTGAAAAATCTGGAAGTCATCTTTCTCTCTCTTTCTCTCTTTCTTTCTTTCTTGGAATAGCAATATCATGAAGCTCATATATTACCTTTGCTATGTTTAAATTTTTTGGAAATAGAGAGAGACTGCCGGTTGCACTAAAAGCAAAGACTCTATTTTAAACAACACTTTTAACCCTCTATTATTTTTCTAGGAATGGTCGCAATGTATTTCACGGATATCAATTATAATATTTTCCTGTTTCTTAAAAAACAATTTTTCTTTTATTAATATTTAGCTAATAGACCAGGCACTAAAGTACATAAAAAATAAAAGACAAATTTACAAGTATTATATATAGGATAAATGAAAAAACTTGAGGAAGCTGAAGGTTATTAATGACTTAAAATAAATGTTATAGTCTAAATGTGTATTTATTGGATATTGCGATTAATGGAAGGTTAATAATTTAAAGATTATTATAAAAATTAGTCTGTCACTCAACTTATTAAGAAAAACAAACTGACTTTTTTACTTTGTAAAAGGGTAAAACTCGAAAGAGGATCCTACATTGATGACCTTGAGCTTGACACATATTACATAGCTTATTAAAGGTGTCTTTCCTTTCTTGAAGTTTTTTAGCTTTTACTCATTATTTATTAGAAACTTATTAATAAAAGAAATTTTGGTAAATGTTAAAATCAGAGACGTTCATCTTCACATCTTAACAATTTTAATGACCTATATTGATATATTAAGAATGACTCTCACTAATTTGCAAAAAATTTTAGTTAATTATATGCTTACAAGGCTGAACGAATAAAGGAAGTAACTGACCACTATTTGAAATATAAAATCATTAAGCAATTTCCAATTTTCTAATTTTTGCAACTTATGGAATGGACTTCACTTCGTGTGAAAACTCCAACCCCGCGTTTATATACAGGATATAACAAAAAATCAATAGATATATGAAACGAGAATTTTAACACTTAATGAATTTATTAGATAGAACTCATACTGAAAAATACATTAATGCATCATAGTTATACATTCTTTTGAACATAAATTCAGCAAGATAGTTTGTAACCTAAGAAGTAATGTCACTAACAGTTCTAGGGATACACTCAGTGAGAGAGACCTTAGAGTGAGGAGGGTTTTAGTGAATGCAATTCTTTTACACCGTCGTACAGGCAACGGGATGTGCACTATGCGTTAGATATTTCTCTCCTTTTTCACACAAAAGAAAAGTTTAGTGAAGTAGAAATCACATATGCGAGGAATGTTTGTTAGCATTGGTAAATATGTCTATGTACGTATATAACATGTTTTGACTTCTTAAGTGCACATGGTGTCAAAAAATTACGTTTTATTTATAAAACTTCTTTTGTTAATAATTTTTTAATAAACAATGGCAACCACTTAACTTACTGAAGGTCATTTAGGAAGGTGACCTTTATAATGTATGTCAAAGTCAAGGTCATCAGTGCGGGGTCCCTTTTTGTCGTGTTTTATCGAATTAATAACTAACGAATTATGAGGAGGAAACGATGGAAAATGATGAAAAGAATCTGATGTTACAAATAGTTAAATTTTGAATTTTTTCCAAAGTTTTCAACAATTTTTAACTTTTGACCTCAGGCAGCAATGATACCGTTGAATTTGTTTTAATGAATACTTTTCAAAAATATTTTCCTGAAATCGATTTCGTGAGTGTCTTTTGTAAGGTTATTTGTATCATTAATTAGGTGAGAGCACTCACAATGACTCCTTTAAAATTTAATTTTTTCCCCATATACAGAGAGTAGACTTTTGGATTTATTCTCTCGTCCGAGAAAATTGAATATTTCACTTTTTTAAAATTTTGTTCATCTTATAAGATTCTAAAAAATTAGAATCAAGAGAGTATACTGTAATAGAAGAATGCAGTAAGGTGTTTACTCGTTCAGCATTATTACAAAATGAGGAGGTCACAGTTTAATTACATTTTTACAAAATAATCAATTGCTTTTACCTCATTTTACCTTTTATCTCATTTTTTCTTTTCTTTTTTTACTTCATTTTTTGCAGAGTCGTGGTTTGAGGAAGGATTACCACCTGTAGCACCGCTAGCTAATTTAGGTCCAGTGGATCGATAGAAGAGATACGAGAGAAGTTCTACATTATGTCCATATTGCCTGGGAATAAAAGTAGATAACATATTATTAAACTTGTAAAACGCTTTGAGTAAAGAAAATATTCTGGTTTTCTATAAAAGGTATGATAGATGCGGTAATTTGACACAATACAATGTACTTACATTTCACGTCTCTTGACCGGTACTTTCCTCGTATACTCTGTAATTGTAGCGGGATCAAAAATCCGATGATACGTACGCAGCGGTATTATTTATGTATCTGGTGACTACTATCTATGTACACGTGTTATTGGAGACAGTTTCCTGTAGATTCTTGCGATGCAGGCGAAAGCGATCCACTGATCATATAACCAGGAAACATGAGAGGTATGAGGCATCTGTAACGTACATAACATCATTTAATGTTTGTCAATTGCAATATTTGTTACATTTAAGTGAACTGGTGCTGATACTCTCGCAAGTTTTATAAACACTTTTAGAGATCTTTCGTCAGTTGCATAAGCTGCGTAATATGTGATAATATGTCTGAAAGTAATCGTTTTTGGAATCAAAATATCGTTTTTAATAATGAAGTTTAAAGCTCTTTTTAAAGTATAAGTATCCTAAATCTCACTTACTTACTCTCTCTCTCTCTCTTTCTCTCTCTTCCCCTTTCCTCCCTCCCTTCTCCTTCTCTCTTTCTCTTTATCAGCTGCTGTTTTATTAACTAAAATAATGTTATTTCTTCAATTTTTGAAGACATCATTATTAGGCAGACTCAACTGTCACGCTTGGCTTAGTCAACATCCCTTTGGATAAAAAACTTTCTTTGCACAACTTTCATCGCGTTCACAATATGCAAACTCGATTGTAATCTGATATCATGTATCTATACAACACAATTCTATCGACCACGTATCTCGAGGAATCCTGATTTCCTCTTTGAAGGAAAATACATTATGATAACAAAGTCAAAATTGATTCAAATTACTATCCAACCAAATGATTCGGATAAGTACGGTTAGAAACATAAAACGAAAATTTCTAAATAATATTTGTCAATTAAATTAGATAAAGTCACAATTTAGGATATAAATATTTAATTAATATTATAATTATTTTAGTACTTAAAAATATATAAAATCATAATATTCAATATTTATCACAATGTAACAACAGTTATATTCCTGTACTTTCAACTAGTAAGCAGTTGCTTTTGTCTCAGCTAAAAGTGTTTTAAGTGGTACCTTTTCGCGTTGCCTCTTGAGAATAAGTGATCAATAAATAATGTATATGCTATGAAATTATGGTATAATAGGAGTATTTGATAATTAAAAAACTATTGTTATTTTGCATTTTGCAACATTTTTTATAATATTAAATGTAATTAAAAAATTTTCATTGAAGAATTTTCTGCAAAAACCTTTCCTACTTTTCCTACTCTTTCCACATTATTACTTCATTTTCTTTAGCCCGAATTTCTGGTTCTAATTTTTACAAAATGTTTTTATCCACTGAATTTAAAAATGCGGATATTTGCTGCTGTTTGCGGAGATAAGGAAGGTGAATCAATCCCGTTACTGTAGTTAGTCTCAATTTATTAAAGTAAAAGAAGTAAAAAGACCTTTCCGTATTATCATCTGTCATCTCCTTTATAATATTTATAATATTTATAGAATATTTATAATACTTGTCAGTAATTTCAATACAAATGGTTTAATTATTTTTCTCATCATCAATTCTTCTACATGTACATTCTGTAGCATTTTGAATCAATGTACGAAAAGTATCTTATTTCTGATAATTTAGGACCTTTGTATTATCAATTTTCTCTTTCGATATATTCTGCAGCACCCCAATCTGTTGGTTTCTGCTAATATCCGTGAATTTACACTTTTCAGCTTAACGGATCACGTTTTGTTTTCAGAAACGTTAGGTCAAAGCAGAAATGTACACTCATATATTAAATTTATTATTAATTTAACAATAGCAGTATTACGTTGACAAAAATAATATTATATATTTTTAATAATACAAAGCGTTTTTAAAGAATTAAGACAGCAATTGTTGTTGTTGCGTAAACTTAAATCTAAATCACTTAATTAATCCTCGAGAACATTTTGTCAGATATTTCCAGATTCTCTGGAAGTGATTAATTATAGTGTGTCTTATCATCAATAATGATTTAAATTGATTATTTTTTTAGCAATTTTACTTTTTCCCGATACTTTGCACTATTTGTTGCAGTTGCTGATTAGGTTTTCGACAACTTTTTTCAATAAAAAGTCATATTGTTTTCATATGGAAATGCAAAAAAATTATTAAATTAAATCTTCTCACATCATCTATTAAATGATGTAAGCCACAAACGTTCGAAACAAATGTTTTGTTATATAATCGTATTTAATTGCATATAAGATTTAAAAAAAAATGCATAATTTTTTGGATACTAAATTATAAAAACATTTCATAATCGTATGTAGTAATAAAAAATAATTATAAGCATTTCACTCAACAATATTAAATAACGTAATGTTTAAAGAGCTGATAACATTTTCTCTCTCTTTCTCTCTCTCTTTTTGTTGTTTTAAAATTTCCATACTCTGAAATTGATCTGCGATTGAGAGCAATTGGCTCTAATGACATTAAATCTGTTCAATATCATATCAACATAATATTTTTACAATACAACTTTTTTTTAAATTTTGTGCGTGGTAGAGTTTACTAAGACACTTGCTTTAGATAATCAGGAGGTTCGAATCTTAACTAAGGATATTTTTCACAACATTTTTTGTTGTATTCCCCGTTGGGAACGGGAGGGAGAATTTAATAGATACGTATCATTATTAAATTAATAATCAATTTAATATAATCATCATCATCATTGGTCATACAGCCCTATGTGAGGGGCCTTCTCAGCCTCCGTTTCCACTCGTTCAGGTTTCTCGCTTGTATCTTTCAATTCGGTGCCCCTATTTTTTTTGCATCTTCTGACACACCATCTTTCCACTCAGCTTAAGTCTACCACGCATCCTTGTGCCAAAGTGTCTGCCTTTAGCACTCCTTCTCGCTGATACCTCACTGTCATACCTGGCAACATGTCTCGTCCATCTCAGCCTTCCAAGTTTTATTGTGGTTATTATGTCCCTATTTCCTGCCTGCACATGTTGTCAAGCTCAAAGTTATATCTACGCCTCCACTCATTTCCTTCACGCATGCTCCATATATTTTTCGCCTTCTTTTTGAAGATTAATAAGGGTTCTTCGTCCCCTTTTGTAAGGGTCCATGTTTCAGAGCCGTATGTTAGGACTGAAATGATAAGCAAAAGGTCCAATCTAACCGTAATTGGTAATTTCTTCTTATTGATTGTTTATCAGAAACGGTCGTAACTTGTAAAATATTTTTAAAATTTTATTATTATTTTATTATTATTTATTTTTAACTATTTCTTTTTTAGCTATTAATCTAGATGTTTATTATTTAATAAATAAATGTAGAGATAAATATTTGGTTTAGATTCAGATACATTTATTCGTTAATAATACTACCGTGAGAAACTACATTTGCGTAGTACGAGTGTTATTGAGTCACGAGTGTTATTGATCTGTTTGAACAGCTGTTTCTTTAGCATATCTGACGGAATAAAAAACATTATTGGAGAAAAATTCAGAGAAAAACCATTATCGTCACCAAGAGGTTTTCTCGCTTCTTTATTTGTAAAGTTTGATTTGTAATTTTTTGAAGATTTTCTATAATATTCTTTTTAAATTATTATTTTGCATAAAATAATAGTGAAATAAGACATTTATTACAAAATTACATTTTTTTCAAAAATATGTCATATCTTTTTCATGGTATGTCAATAGCTCGAAACAATGGAAGTGCGATATAATGAGAATAGATTGGTTCGCCTCAAATAGAGAGTCTTGCTTGCAAACAAATTATTTATAGAAAAAGTGATGTTTATAATCTTTGATATTGGTGTAAATAAAACTTATCACCATTTATTGCAATAGCTTGAGGTAGACTGCATCAGTTTTAGAGAGAAAACAATGTTTTTATCAACTTTTTAATCTTGTTTATTTATTTTGCACATGTTGGCAAGACTTGTATTCTGAAATGAGTGAAATGAAACGAGTAATCCTCGATTTTCTGCTCGACTTTCCCTCATACTCAATTCGGAGTCAGTTATCTTCAGCTCCATTCAACATCCCTTGAGAAAAATTCGGATTGGAATTTAATAAGGAGTATATATGTAACCTTGTCAAGGGGCAGCAATAGCACCCCCTAAATCTACCCTGTATCTACGTTGGAAACAGTTTGTGCAGCGAGTTAAGAAAGAGAGGAAAGCGCGCCGCTGTCAGTGCTTACACGGTCGCTCTTCCCGTTTCGTCTTCCCGAAAAAACATGTTTTTTAGACGTCTAAATTGCTTTTCCTCCTCAGCAATACTTAAATATTTTTGAGAAACTTAAATATTTCTATAATTATGAAAAATTCCTATAATTATGAAAAATGTTGTCAACCATATTTCAATGATATTTGACATAACGTTGAGATCTATTTGGCAGAACAGCAATGATACAGCTCAGCAAAATCTGGTAAGACCAAAATGTCACAAAATCAACTAAGATCAAGCTCGTACAAACACTGGTTTTCTCAGTATTCGGATACGCATCTGAAATATGGGTTATCAGGGAAGCTGATCGACGACGGATTGATGCATTTGAGATGTGGTGTTGGAGGAGATTACTACGCGTGCCTTGGATAGCAAAGAGAACAAATGCGTCCATCTTATAAGAAATCCAACCAGTTCAAAGACTGTCATCTATGACATATAAAAGAATCCTTAAGTACTACGGTCATGTCATACGTTCTAATAATATGGAAAGACTTATTGTCCAAGGAAAAACTAGAGGCAAGCGGAGAAGGGGGAGATCCCCCACTAGATGGACCGACATCATAACAAAAATATTAAACTCTAATATAGAAACCGCCAATAGTTTATCACAAGATAGAGGAAGATGGCGCAATACAATTAGAAGAGCAAATGAACAATTAGAGAATAATACTACTTTAGCAGTCACCACACGTCGAATACGACGTTAGCTGATGATGATGATGATGATGATGACGATGAGATCTACTTATAATTATCACAGACGGCACATCATAATTCCCTAAGATATTTGCGAATACGAGAAGATTAAGAATCATTCGTGACTTTTGTTAATTCACGATTCGTGAAAAAGAAAACAATAAGAGAATTTAATGTTACAAATAATGCATTTATGAAAAAAAAACGGTTGAGAATATTTAAGTAATGATATCATTAATCATAAGTTGCGCCAATCAAAATAAAATTATATATTATTTATTATACATATATATATTAACTATATATACAGGGGGTGGACAAAATAATGTGAACACCATGCTAAATATTACACATTTGTTTACGTTGACAACCCTGCCAAGGTATGAACGACGCGACGTTTATATATTGCACAGTTACGTGCTAAACCTTTCTAATTTATATTTCAATGTACCACACGCGTTTTTGTTCTGCGACGGTTTTAACAATCGGACAGTGAAATGGGCGACCTGTCAAGATTTCGAAAGAGGGCAAATCGTGAGTGCTCAGTTAGCGGGAACGTCTGTGACGAAAACGGCTACACAAAATGGGAAAACGACATTCTTTCTCTCTTCTCGAAGAGAAAGAATTGGCGCAAACCAACGGACAGAGACCGTCGAATATTAAAAAGGATTGTGGTCAAACAGTATGAAACCGCAGCAAAGGTGACAGCAGAATTCAACAGTCACCTAAGCAATCCTGTTTCGACAAGAACAGTACGGCGGAAACTCCACAAAAGTAACCCTACACTTTATTAATAAATAAATATTGTGTATTTGTCAGGTGTTCACATTATTTTGTCCACCCCCTGTATATATTAACTTATATATATACAGGGTGTCCCATCGTACTTGTGCAAACCCTCGTGAGCAGGTACGGCACAGTAAACTGAACAGAAAAGTCCTGTACCATTTTGCTAAATTCGCAATAATAAGCGAAATATTTAATTTTAAAATTAGGCGAATAAGAGCGCGTCGAAGTACAAGGAGGCAAGCGCTTGAGCCGCCGGAGCTATAGTACGGCCTAGTGTGTCAGCATTGGCTGCGCGGAGATGTGGCAAGAGACGGCAGCGGTGAGGTACGGGCAGCGGCATGCTGACACACCTTTCCCCTCGCCTAGCGTCCCGCTGTCCTAGGTTACCGTGGATCTGTTCTTTTTAACTGCACTGCTGAACTGGTGCAATAAGTTAGAGTGAAAAAATATACATTTGTCTCATTCTAACTTGTTGCACCAGTTCAGCAGTGCAGCTGAAAAGAACAGATCCCGTGTCAAGACTCAATTGCCGATATTATAATAAACTGCCGATATTATATTGAAATAATAAGCGTAAATAAAAATAATTTTGCATAAAATATGTTATTTCAATATGTGAGGTAACGATTACAACCTGTATTCGTTGTGTTCTGCTTGAAATAGTTTCAGTCTCTCTGTTTAAGTTGGCATGACGAATTTTTGAAAAATAAAGATTCAAAAAATAACAATAAGAATAATAGAATTCTAACAACACTTTTAATAGGTCTACAGTTCCTGATAAAAATTAAAGAGTTCTGCACTTGTATTTAAAAAAAACAAAATTAATCTAAAAAAATGCGTTAATTTTGCGAAGAAATTTTTTAGTATGACACCTTTCTCTTTAACAAAATGCGTTAAATTATCATTTTTATAAGAATTTCTGATAGTTCTATTTAAGTTCAGCACAAACATATGCAATTTTAAAACGATATTCCATGAATTAATAATTTTTATTAAATTTTTCATTAAAAATTGTTAATTGGTAAAATATTGATCTGAAATTGCATTTATGTGCTGAATTGCAAAATTATCGGCAACTCTTGCCAAAAATAATAACATTTAATGTATTTTAGTACTTAGAGAAGAAGGTGTCGTATTATATTTGCGAAGTAAAATCGACATTCTTCAATTTCGATTTTTTTAATATAAAAAATGCGAAACTTTTTAATTTTTATCAAAAATTATAGAACTGTAAAAAGTGTTGTTGGAACTCTTAATATATTTTTTTTAATTCGTAGAAAGTCGTGTCAACTTTGCAAACACATTCCATTCAAACATATCTTTAAGAAATAAAATTATTGTGTGTGGTAAGAAAACGTTATCGTTTCCACCCCACCTTGAGGTAGATAGCTTGGCGCGTTTTTTTTATAGTGGTTTCCCCAGTAGGCCTAATCCACTCTCAAAATTTAATTCAATAATTGTTCGAAGTGCCTTCCTCGTGCTTGTAAGCAGAGGTCGGCTCTTCGAACAATTTGTCGCGTCGCACGGTGGGCCATATTGGGGGTTATGGTATTGAACGCTGCGATTATTGCTTCGCGTACTTCATCTTCGGTTCTATCGCGATAATGTTCAACCGAAGTTTTTATATAACCCCATACAAAATAATCCACGACGGGAATAATGTGCAGGAGCTCCATCATGCTGAAAAATCAGCGTTTCTCGCGCATGAAGAGGTACCTCTTCATGCGCGAGAAACGCTGATTTTTCAGCATGATGGAGCTCCTGCACATTATTCCCGTCGTGTACGGGAAATCTTAAACGCGCGGTTTCCAGATAAATGGATCGGGCGAGGTGGCCCAATTAATTGGCCAGCACGTTCGCCAGATTTAAATGTGCTGGATTATTTTGTGTTCAATTCAGCGTGTGCGTGTACTATCGGTCCGTATCTTCTCCCGCCGCGTTTGAATGGCGAAATATACGCGGATTTTATAAGCAACGAGTTGCCAGTGCTTCTCGCCGATGTGCTTCTCGCCGATATGCTTCTTCATATGCAGACACAGCTGATTTTCCAGCACGACGGAACTCCTGCACACTTCTGCCGACAGGTACGCGATTTTCTAGACGCGCATTATCCAGGTAGGTGTATGAGCCGTGGCGGTCCGATCACTTGGCCGGCACGATCACCAGACTTAAACATCTTAGATTTTTTGTGTGGGGGGCATATAAAAAATCTGGTAGAACACCGGCGTAGAGAAAACGATGTATGTGAAGCTATTGTTGCGGCCTTCGATACCATTACGCCAGAAATGGCGTATAACGCTACGCGCGATATTCGAAGGGCCGAACTCTGTCTACGAGAGAGAGGACGGCACTTTGAACAATTTTAAATAATGACAGTGGATTAGGCCTACTGGGGATACCACTATAAAAAAAACGCACCATGCTATCTACCACAAGGTGGTGAGGAAATGATAGCGCCTGCTCATTTATTCGCCACGTGATAATTTCACGTCATAAAGTCACGGCGCTGTCATACGGCGCTCGTAACTCCGCCTCTCAAAATCAGTTGTTATACAGTTGTTACTCGTTGCTAAGAAGTAAGCCATTTTTCTTTTACATCGACACCCATCTTTCATATGACATCTCTATAGAATCCCGCCTACCGGTTTCCCGTGCACTTATTGGCTTGTACGTTATAATTAATTACGAAATAAATATTGCAAAAATTACAAAATAATACGTGACAATCCTTCTATTTTGACCTATTCTATCTGCACTCTTCGGCTTTTCCAAAATGTTTCAGACACCCTGTATATATATATATATATATATTAATTTCTTCATTATTTTATTTTAATATTAAAAATATTATATTAAAAATAGTGTAATATGATTTTCTAACTATAATTTCTCCCCTATAATGTTTTCGATTTTGAATACACCGAAAAGCAGCTGTTATAACGTTCTGTTTCCTACAATAGATTTAGGGGATGCTGTTGCCGCCCCTTAACAAGGTATATATGTAGGTACCTACTCCTCTTTTCCATTTGAAACGAGCTGAAGCCAAAACTCTAAGCACACACGTATTTTCTTTTCTTTTTTTTTTTGAAAAATATAATAGCTTCGTAATATACTCGTAGATGTGGCAAAGACGTCATAATGGAGAAACATTGGAGATATCTTTAATCATTAATTTCAGTGAGAAATTTGAGTCGATCGATACCGTTTCGATGGGATGCAGCTCTTTAATGAGAAAATTGCGTCATCCAGTACAATGCGGAAACATGAACAAGCATATTGATTTCACGTTGGTAGACGATAATAATGACAAACTTTTTAAACGTAAATTTGTCATTTTGTCATTCTGCGCAATATTTCCATCCATAAAGAAAAGAACAGAACATATAGAAAAAGAGTAAAAAACACCTTTCTATATAATTTAAATTCAAGTTATCAATTAAACACCAATTAAGAATTGAAGATCAGATATTTGCAATTAATCTGTTCTCACGTGTAGATATAATAATAATCTAGTTACTAAAAATAGCGAAGAGATTACCTTGTATATCTTACATTTTACATAACGTTCCCACACTTATCAAATTGAACAAAAGTTTATTGATTTGTAAATTTTGTAATAGAAATCTCAGGACAGGATAGAAGCAAGGGTATATAGCTCCGTGTGAACGTGGGGTGATCCCTAGTCCCAAGAGACTTTGCGTTCCGTTTCACGCATGATCTATAGTATACGTAACGTGTACTATAGATAAATGTGCGCATATGTGTGAAACGGAACGCACCCTATTTGTAGTACTGACAGTACTTACAGTGCATAACGGAACGGACCCTCATTGATGTATACAACAGTGCGTCATCGGCGCCGTTATATGGCGCAGTTCAATCAAGCCTGGTATTGATATTGATATTTCTGATGATTGGCTTTGCACGCTATTGTTCAGGATTCCAATATTTTGGTATGCGGTAAGAGCGAGTTCCGGTGAATAGACCTATCGGGATCACGAAATCACGAAAACTTTTTTCCTTCCAATTACAACGGAGCTACGTGCGTGTCATTGACGCGATTCTAACCATTTCTAAAGCAGGTTCATGATGCGAATACGTCTACAATTGCGAATATGGCTTGATTACAACGCGTGTCGAATGCGTTTAGAGATTGCGGATGGAACGATAATCTCTCTGAATAGTGACGGAAATATTGATTAGAATCGGCATATAACAATACTGAGTGTAAACCGAGAATTCTCGACGAAAATGGAGAACACCCCGTAAACTGATATTACGTAAACGAGTCGATCAAAGTCGACCGGAGAAATGGCAGAGAACATTCTATCTCGTTTCGATATATCGCTCAGGATCGAGTCAATGCCGAGAATCATTCGATGGATAACTTTCTACCTCCTTGTTCTCTCGACTCGAAAAGATCAGATTGATATTCTATTCTATAGTAGATTGATACGGATGGGGAATCGGGAAGTTGACCTATCGAATCGAAGAATGAAAAATTCTGGAAAAAGTCATTCATATTCTTTCAGAACGTCGGGTCTCAGTGAAGGTCACTTCGCCGACGGATGCGAACGCTTGTTTGATCTGGGGTTGTATTTAAAACAGTCAGACACTTAAGCGGATGATGGGTCTGTTCTTTTCAGCTGCATTGCTGAACTAGTGCAATAAGTTAGAATGAGACATATATATATATTTTTTCACTCTAACTTATTGCACTAGTTCAGCAGTGCAGCTGAAAAGAACAGACCCATAGTGTAATGCTATGCTTTCGTTAAACCTCGAACGTCTCTCTCGTGATTTTAAAATGAAAAATGTGGACGCACCGCCTGTTTTTTTCTCGCTTGACTAACGTTTGATCGATCGGCATCCAGCCGGGTGTTCAGTGAGAAGCGATGCTTTTCGCCGTTTCATCGCTATACAATTAATGAATAACATTTATAATTTGCAATGTGAAAATAAAAATGTTTTATTTGTATCAATTTTTTATCTTAATATTTTATGATAAGATAAAATAATTAATAAAATAAAATAATTTATGCAAAAATATTAATATGTATACACGCATATGAATATTGTTATTAATAATATTGACGTAGAGAACAAATGAGCCGTGCATACTTTATAATATTTTTATGATAAAAATGTTAGATATAAAAATTAAATTTTATTTTGTAATAAAATGTAGTAAAAGAAATATTACCATAAATATGTGCTTCTGTAATATGTGAGGAAACTAAAATATGTGAGAAAACTAAAATTTTATAATTTTAATAATCGTTTATTGTTATTGAGAAACTAATAAAAAAGTTAAGGAAATTACAGAGTGGAAAAAATTAAAAATAATATTTCACGTGCAAAATTGTGAATGATTATACTGCAAGAACAAAATTAAATCATCTTTTGAAAAGTTGACTAGTTATAATGATAATCGATAAATAAATAACGCCATTTTCGTAAGGCTGGACCTTTGTTTTCATCATATTATTAAAATAAAATTACTTGTCTCTTACATATCTGTGCCATTTCTCTCTCTCTCTCTCTCTCTCTCTCCCTCTCTCTCTCGTATTAATATAATTATTAGTAAAATATCAAAATAACAAAATGAACGTTACTATTCAACATGTCTATAAAGTAACAGAGCGAAAGTCCTTTAACCTTTAGAGGGCTACTACAGCAAAAAAACTCTCGATTATATAAGGATTCAACATATAAATGAATTTTACATAAAAAAAACCAAATTTCAACTGAAAAATGCCAGCCCTCTAAAGCTACCAATATTGTACAGAATAGACCTTTCACAGTTGTATTATATAGAATGTATATTTTGATGCATTCAATACGCTTGGAAAATAGAATATTTATGTTGTAATCTGATTTGTCACATTTCAAAAGTCCGATTTTTTTAATTGAAACGTTTGCGAAACGTCGGCATAACGCTATGAATTTACGCGACATCCATCCGGAAACCATATCCTTTGACAATATCAACAATGCCAAAAGTAATTAAATTATACAATATTCAAAATTAAAATGCTAAAGTTTTGCTCATACAATCAAATCAATTGTTCAATCAATGCGGCATATCAATCGCGATCTATCAGTGTTGTCTAGTGAGATTGTAACTAAAGCCAGAATACTCTCCCTGTCTGAAATCTAATTTAAAGCATGAGGCAAAAAATAAGATTTGTAAAAATTATTAGATATAAAGTCTGCTCGGTGATGAGAAATATTGATATTTATTTATTCTGTATTTTTCATTTTACATATAGATCACTATTTATTTATTAAGAGCTTTCAAAAAAAAATATTACCCAGGAAAATACCGCAAAAGATTTAATAATCTTAGTTTCGCAAGTATTTGTATAATTTAATTATAACATTATTAACGCGCCCGCGTGAAACCTATATATAATATATAATAATAAGTTAAAACGCGGAACGCAAGATAATAAATTAAAGTGTTAAAAAGATAATAACAAACTGTAACTGTAACTGTAACTGTAACAACTGACAGGTAAATACGTGTGAAATTCAATTGAGAATTTATCAATTATTTTTAATATAATAATAAAAACATAAAATGTGAAGAACGGCGTCATCGTATTGATTTTATACATTTAACACACACATGGTAGTATCTCGTGTCAAACACATGTACCATCGACACGCAGTAAATCCGTGGCTCGCATTCTATATGTTATATAATTTTAAAGAATTGTATAAAAAATTTTATAATTGTATAATTTAAATTTTGAAGAATTTATATTAAGATTAATTTAATTCTTAAAAATTGTAAAAAATAATTATGAAATATTTCTTTATCTGATTTATAAAGAAAGTTTAGTTTGAAAACATTTATTTTATCATGACATTTAATTCTTTTATTATGTCTATTAAATACTTGACGTTGTTAGATTTCTAAGCATATGCGTGCGTGAAGTTTGTGTGAATAAAGAACAAATTTGATTTAAAATAATTAACTTGTACATGGAAATACAATGCTTCCATTCTCTAAAATACGAGACATTCGCATACATCTTTATTTAACAGTACAATTTTTTATAATCAGTAAGTAAATAACGTGTCATTTTACGTTCAAGATCTTTAGCCCTGTAAGAAGATTTCCTGTAAGAAGATATCCCTTATAAGATTTTCGCTTCATAAGCTCTGTAGTTCTGTAGCTCTTTCTTTTTTTTCGCTCGTTACTTTTTCTCTCTTGCTACACAGCTTATAGAAATACAGCTTTACAGAGCATTTTTACAAAATACATCCCTTAATATTTAATAATATTATTTGTGTGTCAGTTTAGATACATCTCACGGTTTAGCGGACTAACGCGTTGTTACTTTCAAACAAGATCTCGTACCAAACCTAAAAATGTACGAACACATAATAAGGCTGTGCGAATCCAACTTTCGACAAAATTTTTAAAACATTTTTCTAGATGAAAAGAACAGTTATTATCTAATTATTTATAAAATTTCAAAGAGATTGATCGTTAAAAACTCGAAATAATTGTCATCAAAGTTCGCGAGTTTCATACGTATCACCTATCTCAAAAGTATGTCTGCGCCAGTCTTTTAGCGGTAATAAAAAAACACTTTGATAGATTTTTATGAAACTACCACCAAGTAGAGGACTTTTACTCGGATGATGAAGAAAGAATGAAAGTGCTAAACTACTTTGTATATAAAATATGTAAGAAATTTCGTAACAACAAGATTTATTTAGCTCATACACTTCTTACGATTGAAACGGTAATGGCGATTCAGGCCGCATATTATTATCATCATCGCGTCGCAACGCCTCTCTTCTTTTAAAATAAATGTACATCAAACTTTTTTGAAATAAAACTAAAACTCTTACAAATATAACACTTGAAAGTCTCAGAGCAAATCGTTGCACAATCGTTCCCTTACTCTTTTATGAGCGTGTTTGAATACATAACACTTATATTATTATTTTATTTTTATTTATTTTATTTAATTCGTGCCTTACAGCTTTTATTTATTTTATTGAATCCGTGCCTTACGGCTTTGGATGGCTTCCGGTACATAGAATCTTATAATAACTTAAAATTCGCTAACACACATGCTACGTACATTCCAAATATAAACATTAAAATCTCAAAACGCTTCAGAATTAAATTTAAAATTTTAAAACTTGCAAACTTCAAATAAAATATAGTGACGCCAACCAACATAATATAATACTGTAATATAAACTAACAATAAGATATATCATAAATCATAACTCATAACTCATCAACTATTATATTATTATCCAATGTATCTTCTACTACTACTTCCTTCTTCTGTATCTACTACTATCCATCTGTATTGTTTCTCTGATCTCTAGAATTCCTCTTTCTCTTTACAACACTTGTATGCGTATTCAGCGTTCTAAGTATATCTCAATCAAAAAAAGTTTGACGTATATAATCTGGTCTAATTTTTGGTGGTACTATAATACAACTACCTTAAATTAATTATTTAATATTTTTAATACTATAACATTTAATACGTAACTTTTAGAATCTCTATTTCCTTCACGCGGCGAGGATATGTTGCGAAAAATATTATCTTTTTCAGGAAAAGAAATACATGTCAACTCATTTTAAATAAAAAGAAAAATTTATTCTTATTAATAAGGACTCTCGATATTGAAATTAAAAAGGTACAGATAATGAGTAATAATTGAGAGATAGCACGGTTATTGGTGCGTGAATTATTAGAATTATTAGAATAACAATGTTTAATTATAATTAACGATACATAATAATACAACGTATTCGAACATAAGTGTAAGTTTGTTATCGAATGAAGACTTATAAAGTGTTACATTTTTCATGTTTTCTTTGCAATATAATTGCACTAGTGCGTAAAGGTAGTACGCAACAGTGCGTCCAATTGATTAAAAGAATTCACTGTGAATGAATTATAAAAAAATGTTTATGTTAAAATAGTTGAATTAATATTTAAAAAAATATATAAATTATTTTACATTTACAAGTTATAAAGATAATAATGTGGCTACACAATTTTGGATTTGCCTAAGACCCTATTATTAGTATTATTACACAATTTATTTAATAATATAGCAATACATTGATATTATAATATTTTATACACATAAAGTATTAATTTTTAATTAACTCTCATAAACCACACTATGTAGTACGCTTAGGATTGCCAGATAACCGAGATTTCCGAAAAAGTCTCGAAATTCTTAAGCTTGTCCAGTAATTGAAGTCTTTTGTTTCGGAAAATTATAACAAAATCATAACTTTCATATGTGTAACTGGTTGCCATATTTGTTTGTTTTGAATACACTGTACACAGCTAACACAGGAGTACTCCTCCACTGATTTATCTATAGTTCTTATCTAACACTAATTTTTAAACAGTACAAACTGTACGTACTATACTTTGTCAGCTCTGTGCAATAATTATTATGATTATATTTTTTTTACAAAAATTTTTTTTTCCCCAAATGTGTTCGAGGTTTATAAATTTGAGAGTTACTAATTAATAGAAAATTTAGTTCTCAAATTCTCCAATCCCTTTTTCCGTCGCCTAAAAAATGTCCCGAAAATAGTCATTGCGCATAGTCATCTGGCAACATTAAGTACGCTACAACTTCTTATGTCGACATAATAATTGACCGTTCGTTATTATCTGATCTGGAACATATTATTAAATTGTAATAGGTGGTTGCTAAATACACAGACGGTTGGAATCCGACGAATGTTTCCATGTTGGGACGAACCGACTTTTAAGGCGACTTTCAAGCTTTCTACAGGGTGACCAATGGGAATGTGTTGAAAGTAAATAGTTATTACTTCGTAACAAATAGGCCGAATAAAATGAATTAAACGCCATTTTGTAGAGAAAACTTGTCAATTTTATTACCATATATATGAAAGAGAAATATAATAATTTAACAATTGAAATACACAATATAAAAAAAAAAGAAAAATTTTGCTTGCGCATATGAATTAATGGTATATGTTTTCAAAGTGTTGTCCATTAGAATTAGCACAGAACTGCAATCGTTTGCAAAAACTTTGAAATACATTATCTAACATAGATGTAGGAATGCTGCGAGTGCATTTTTTAATACTATTTATCAGCTCTGCGGTGTTTTGAGGTTGTACGGCGTAACATTTGTCTTTGAGGTAACCCCAAAGAAAAAAATCACACGGGTTCAAATCAGGTGAATAAGGAGGCCATTCCAGACCTCCATGAGCAAATTTCGGGTATCCTAATCCAATTACTCTGTTGCCATACACTTCATGTATCGATTCAAAGACTTCGCGTGTACGATGTGGGGTCGCGCCATCCTGCATAAAATGGAAGTTCTTTACTAATCCGCGTTTCTTTGCATGGGGAAAGAATTTTTTTTTCGGAGAGTTTCTCGCTTTAAATCCAAAACCTGAGCAGCTTTCTAATCAGGTGTTTGGTTTGTCAAATAATTTCTAACGTCATCAATTGTTTCGTCCGTTGTAACGGTTGAGATGGGCCAGAATGAAATCACTGTCTACGATCGTTCAAAGTACCCAACATACCAGAAATTATCAATAATCCTGCCAAAAATATCGACAAATAAAATAAAATCTCACTAACCAACATTGGAATGATGACGCGATTCCGGGGAGAGGCGTGGGTAAAGTATCAAAAACATACCTTCACAGGTATTGTTTCGCTTGAAACTTTTTTTTAGATTCATATTTACTACAGGTCGATACGCCTGACTATGGTTTTGCCTCTACTATAGAAACACTCGATAGAAACACTTTTTTTTTTTCTTCGATGCTTAGCGCGTCCATCCTATAACTCCATAAATCGGTTTTATACAGGCAGTTCAAAATGAAATTGACGGGTCTTGGTAGCGGACCTAGCCAGTAAAACAGTTACCGAAATCGAGGAGGATATAACCGTTTACTTTCAACGCTTACATTCCCATTGGTCACCTGTATAACAACCGAGCAGCAAGAAAGACCGTTCAGCCATATAGTTCCATAGGCGTGTGGATCCATTGTAGCCACTGTACGGCCCTGAAAGCGTCTCACGAAAATCAGCAGCATGGCCCCTCTCAGGCTTCTCTCTGATATAAGGCATATAGGAGGCATATATTTTTCCGAATCATAGGAACACAGCTAATTAGATTAGTTATTAAAAAAAATACTAAGTTCGTACATCATCAAATAAACAAGTCAATGAAAGAATAACTACATAAGACACAAATATACAAAATTAATATTATTTAATAATCAATAAATATAATATATATTGTTATTAATTTAAATACTTTACTCGCCGCATTTTATTTTTTGTCACACTTCCTTCTCACCAAAATTACGTACTAATCGGTTTATTTGTCTGGAACATGCGCATTGCCGACTAGGCGCATTATATATCCATCTTGTCCAATCTTCTCTGAGCCAACTTTTCAAGCCAATGCTCCTTCAGTAGTATATGTTCTAAATAGGTATACTTTCCTTTTCTCTCTTGAACCATAGATTATAAAGTAGACAAGATCAGCTCTCTGATGAAAACAACTTGAGATTTGAAATTCTTACGTCTCAAAGATTTGAGAAACGATTATAAATTCGGACCTAAATCTAAACTCGCTATTGTGTGCAGTGCACTGCAATGATCACACTTAAATGCTACGTAGGCCCTAAGCCATTTTGGCGCTGGGGTGCATTTCACTTGACGCTTGACCTTCGCGTCTGTTGACGCTGAAAACTCCAGCGTCAAGCGTCAGAATGAAGAAGAAATGCACCCTTAGGCAAAACGAGAATAAGGCAGGGGAGCACAGACCATTGCATTACGCATAACGCGTATGCATAAGAAATCTGATTGGTCCGTTAGCATGTGCATAAAGGAATTCGACCAATCAATTTCTTATGCATATGTATTACGTGTACAAGTCTGTGTTTCCCGCTTAAAGGCCTCCACACACCAAAATGCACAGCATAAGCATAGCATGAACATATATGTAATACCGAGAGATATTAGAATGAAATTACGCAGGGATACGGCCGTCTGTAAATTAGAACTGATAGAAGACAAAGAGAGATAAGCTTCCTAAATTTATCTGTCTTTGTCTAGCTAGAACGTTCTGATTCGGTTGTCATGCACGAGCTTCGTTGTCTGCTTGACGCCTGAAGAAGGGAAAAGCAGCTAATGAACAGCATACTTAATGTGTTATTGACTTATACTCAGTACCATTCTTTGATAAGTAGCTGTTTTGATGTTGTGATTAGTGAAGAGTGTATTGGTGCTGGTATGAAGTTACAATAACACGATATGTCTGTCTTTCCCTTTCTTCAGGCGTCAAGCGAGAACGCTCAGCTAACGGAAGTACTTAAGGAAACTATCTCTCTCTTTGCCTCTCCCCGCCACAGGCGACGTCATCCCTACGCATCCTCCATTACTAATACATGTAATAACGCTCTTCATCGCTTATGCTTCCGACAGCATTTTATTAGTGCTGGCACGACACGGACTTTTGCATAATGCATAATGCATATGCATAAAGAGTTGGTCATTCATATACTTTTAATCAATTTCAACCGCTTTATGTTCAGCATATTCGCAATGATCCCCGCTATTCTCGTTTTTGCCCTAAAGTGCATTTTCATGACGGCGACGCTGGGTTTTCGGCGTCCTTTAATTTATAGCGTCCAGCTTTGTCAGCCAGCGTCAATCAGCGAACTAACGTCATGTACGACAAATGTCGTGCAGTGCAAACTGCAGCTTCTTAACGGTTGGAGCCCAGGTCGGAGACACTAATCGTTTCTCAATCTTGAACAACAAATTTCTCAAAATCAATTGCCTAACACGATGATGACGAAGAGAAAGGAAGAGCTTACGCTGGTATACTGGAAGGCATTGACGAAAAGTTGGCTCGAAGAAGACGACGAGATGTTGCTATAATGCGCTACAGTCATGACCCTTTCCAACAAGCTAAAACCGATAATACGTAATCAGAGAAGCATGATCAAAAATAAAATGCGACGATAAAGCTCTATTTAGAAGTAATAACAACCTGTATTATGTTATTGATTGATGAAATAATATTATTTTGTATGTTATGTCTTATGTAGTTATTCTTTTGGAGTGACTTCATTTATTTGAATGATGTACGAACTGTAGTGACGCAAAATAACTATTAACTGTATTCTATGATTCGAAAAATGCTATGCCTTATACCTTATATCGAAGAGAATATGCATCGGTGAACCTTTTTTCTGAGCCTGCAATGGCTCGCCAATGAATCGACCAGTCGGCTTGCGTCATGGCTGAATCACCTTTTCTTTGCTATGAACTGATAGCAAAAAAATGTTGAGAAATAAACAGGACATATCCTCGCGACGGCTGTTTACACTGGCAGAATCGCCATTCATTTGAATATAAATATATTTTGGATGAACGGCAGCATCGAAGAAAAAAATTGTTTTCTCATCAGAATAACTTCCATAATGAGGCAACTATGGTGGCGTATGTAATAATATGGATCTAAAAAAGTTTCAAACATATACTCAGAAAGGTATGTTTTTTTTATTTTGCCTTCCCTCTCCCTGGAGATCGTCATCATTTGATGAAAGATTTTATTTTTGACTGTCGATATTTTGGAATATTGATAATTTTGGTATGTATCAGCACTTTTATCGGCAGGCTGTACCACTGCCCGGCTGAACAGCTATTGACGTTAGAAAAGTATTTTGATAGCAAACACTCGATTAAAGCTGCTCGGAAGCAGCTCTCAATAATGAGGGCGTCA
>CABEGB010000155.1:0-18139 GCA_901521435.1 Crematogaster levior
AACGGTAAGGTTCTGATCTGATTATTATTTATTGTCGAATTTACTTTTTGATACAAACAGCTTTTGTAGTCGAGTACAGCGTGAGAAATAATCTCCTTAAGAAATGTAATTATAATTCTTCTTTTATGAGCGCCAAAAAAAGATAAGCATATTTTATTAAAATATATTTTATTGAAGATATTGCGAAACATTTTTTATTGTATATAATTTATATAAATGAATGAGCATCTTTGATTCTTTCGTTGCCACGATACATTCTTTTATTCTTGACAGTTTGGACAGTTATCAAAATTATTATAAATTTATAAAGATCTACAGAGAAGATTGCATTTACTCTTTCGCGTGTCAATAATTTCGGCAACAAAAGGATCGAGATTAAAACGCAAGAGTTTAAATATATTATTCATCTAAAATAAATTTTTGTGTCGCGGTAAAAAAATAGGAGTACTTTGTTAAGGGGGTTATCGCGGTACAATACGCTTCAAAAATACAGTTCCGCGAGCTGTGCGCGCCTGTATCCCGTTACGTACTTCTCACTCTTCTTCCGAAGCCAAATTTTTGTAAATGACTGTCCGTGCAACAGCGTTAGTGTTTCGTTTGTGTACACACACACTATCAACCGCGTAAGGAAATAATGATCCGGCAACAACGCATTTTTAGTTGTTAAACGTCAAAATGCGAAAAATATACTGCAAAAAATTGCTATTGCAAATATCACATTAAAAAATTTAAGCGAAACTTTAAAAAATGGTGGAGAACAAGAAATCATAAAATTATTATCTAAAAAAATGTGATATTACTTATATATATTTATGTATTAAGTTGATTTCTTTTTATTTAAATTGTTTATGTACATATATATATATCTGTTGTATGTATGTATTTTAAAATATCTTAATCATTTTTAAGGTCTTTAATTATTTTATAATATTTTTTAAATTATTTTCTCTAATCTATCCTATATTTATGCCTATATTAAATAAATAAATGTCTTCATGCACGATTATTTAAAATTTCTACATGATTTCTGCTGCAGAAATCTCGCGTGTCGTCGGACAGCCGTCGCAGCGTTGTCACGTCTCGATAGCACATAACGTCTAATCTTCCGCGTCTTGAACTTTAAAACGCAATATTTTGAAAACCGTGAAGCTAAGCTTCTTGAAATTCAACTATAGAATAGTAACTATAATCCTTAATAACATATTAGTTTTTAAAAACTTTCCTAAATTTTGTTTCGACGTTATAGTTCAAAATATGCCTTTCACAACGACCTCTCCATAAGATTCAATGTTAAAACTCGCAACTTTGAGAATTTATATCTCGACTTCGGTGAAGCTGAGCCTTCTGAAATTTTGACATATTGTACATAATAATGTTATTTACACGTGGTAATTTTTTCAAAATATTCTTAAAATATTGAAAAATCGCCATAACCCCCTTAAGAATGTTGTTTGAATTCACGATACTTTCGACATGTAAGCTTCCGATGCAGTGTTGATTTTAAATTATCAAGACGACGGTCCACTGGCGCTCATATACATGTTTTTTTTCGTTCTATTCTTAGATTGTACTTTGAGAAATTTACCATTGAGGGAGAGGGTCGCTCTCGAAGAGTAAAATTTTCAAACAGATCTCCATCGAGACTCTCTCGAAAGATAAAACTCTCAAATGTACGGTCGTTGAAGGTCGCTCTTTCAATTCTATGCCAGCCTGGATATTATCACTGTCGAGAGCCGCCCTCGGAGGATAAAACTCTCAAACGTACGCCCCGGCTTCGATTTTCTGTCTGTCGCGTTTGTTGTACACCGTAACACTGCCAATATAATATAATATTCCTCCACTTCATTGATCTTTTACAATCTGCTTCTCGTCTTCGACCCTGAGAGACGACGGCCGGTCTCCCTTCCGCGCCGATCGATCTCTGCGACTGATACACGTGCGAACCATCGATATTCCGCAATCTCTTCTTATCTCTCTCTTTCCAACGAAGATCGCGCACCATTGTTGTTCGTGATCACGACGGGACTTCTGTTGTTTATCGCTCTTAAGAGGCTGTTTTAGAAAGGTTTAAATAATATATAAAAATAGAATAGTGTATGATACTGCATACATTCACTCTTCTCACCTTCATTTATCCGACACATTTAGAGAAAAAGTTAAAGGACAAAATAGGAATCTTCTATCGTCATTTTTCACAAAAAAAATTCTGAATTCAACGAAAAATCTGTCATATGTATGTATATGGCGGATTTTCCGTATACATAACATGTATATACACATATGTTGGGTGTGTGTGCGTGCGCACATGTGTACATATGTGTAGATATATATATATATATATATATATATATATATATATATTCTATATTAGTATATATGATAAAATTAATCTTATATATTAACATTATATTTATTATAATGTTATACATGTTTTTTTTCGTTCTATTCTTAGATTGTACTTTGAGAAATTTACCATTGAGGGAGAGGGTCGCTCTGAAGAGTAAAATTTTCAAACAGATCTCCATCGAGACTCTCTCGAAAGGTATAAATTCCAATACATTTTTTTCAAATAGATTATATTTGAAAGCAGTAGAATGAAGCAGTAAAGAGGAAGGAAGAGGAACTGTATAATAGAATTATTAAAACTAATAAAGCGATAAAATTAGAAGGATTACGAAGAATTAGAATAATTACGTGGACCGATCGGATTGCCAATCATCCGATCAGTCCAATCGCGTATTAATCGTTCCTTAATTTCTGGTAATAAGTAGGGGAGCGAATAAACATCGCAAGAATTCCCATCGCGATCCACAGACTTTTTTTTCGATTTTCCTCTTTCGAAAGTGGAAAAGTAATCGGAGAGATCTCTCTTTTGCGATCTTTCTGATAGGCGAGGTTTCCAGATCTTTTAATCGTAAAATATTTAAAAAAGTTGGAGGGCGTACGACGATATAAAATATATCCCTTTCTATGGATATTCGAGTCAGCGATCTTAGTCAGTAAGGATTTTTAAACACCGGTATGTGTAAAAACTCGGACAAGGAGTGCTCGGATTCTTATCACGAGTGTACCGAACGGGAGATATCGCGAGGCGTCAAGCCACGATTAAAGTTCGAATTTACGGAGAGAAGTTGTATGTGCATATACATAATACATATACATATACATATATGCACATATACATATACATATACATATACATAGCTTATACAAAACGCAGAATCGGAACATGAACGGACATTATTAATACTATATAACTATATATATATATATGTATATATGTAATAATGTTAGTATATTGATGATGATGATAGCATTATATGAGTGAAGGTATAAATTCCAATACATTTTTTTCAAATAGATTATATTTGAAAGCAGTAGAATGAAGCAGTAAAGAGGAAGGAAGAGGAACTGTATAATAGAATTATTAAAACTAATAAAGCGATAAAATTAGAAGGATTACGAAGAATTAGAATAATTACGTGGACCGATCGGATTGCCAATCATCCGATCAGTCCAATCGCGTATTAATCGTTCCTTAATTTCTGGTAATAAGTAGGGGAGCGAATAAACATCGCAAGAATTCCCATCGCGATCCACAGACTTTTTTTTCGATTTTCCTCTTTCGAAAGTGGAAAAGTAATCGGAGAGATCTCTCTTTTGCGATCTTTCTGATAGGCGAGGTTTCCAGATCTTTTAATCGTAAAATATTTAAAAAAGTTGGAGGGCGTACGACGATATAAAATATATCCCTTTCTATGGATATTCGAGTCAGCGATCTTAGTCAGTAAGGATTTTTAAACACCGGTATGTGTAAAAACTCGGACAAGGAGTGCTCGGATTCTTATCACGAGTGTACCGAACGGGAGATATCGCGAGGCGTCAAGCCACGATTAAAGTTCATTTTCGGAGAGAAGTTGTTACGTTTTTCTTCCATCTGTCAATACCATGTTGTAATACAGCGTTTCTCAGCGAGAAAGATTAAAGCTTTTGTAAGTCCCATGTGGACACTTGACAGTCTTTCACGTGCTAAAGCCGCTCGAGCTTAATAACGATCGTTTTCATTCGGTAGTGGAGCCCCCCTTCGGTGTGTGTGTGTGTATCCGCGCGCGCGCACGTGTGTGTGTGTGGATGTATACAAGAATACTTAATAATCTAACTAAGATAAGTATACGTATGATTGTGTACATTATACATAGCTTGCGACGATTTTTCTAGAACACACACACACACACACACAATCGAAGATATTTATTTTTATTCGAACGTAAAGCATAAGATACACAAACTATTTGATAAAAGTCTGCAAATCGATGAAATGAAATTCAAGTCTCTCGATGATGGTCTCGCAAGGATCTTTGAAAAACGAATAATGGAAACGTGACAAACACACGTTTATGTAATACGCGTATGTATTATACGGTGTAAAGTCTGAGTATATTAATTTGTACATGCGATATTAGTGCCGCCTTGCTATTTTATCAACACCGTCGTTAGGAAGAGATATATCAAGTGTCAAAGTGATTTTGAATCATTTTCGCAGAAATGTGCATGTTACGTTTTTCTTCCATCTGTCAATACCATGTTGTAATACAGCGTTTCTCAGCGAGAAAGATTAAAGCTTTTGTAAGTCCCATGTGGACACTTGACAGTCTTTCACGTGCTAAAGCCGCTCGAGCTTAATAACGATCGTTTTCATCCTACATGTAAGCTCATTACTTGTATATATAACGTCATACAGAGGAACATTATTTTATTTCAAGAGATAAGAAAGAAAGCAACGAAGAGAAAGGCTTCCGAAACGATTGTATCAAAAGCGTTAATCCACTTGTTTTTAGAAACATGTGCAAAAAAGTCGGAGATAATCTTCGATATCTTTTTAAGTCAAGTTACTCTACGTTTTAATTAAATCACTTTAAGAGGGGAAGAAAATAGCTTCCGCTTGTCTCAATATATTTTGCCTATTCAGCTTACTTTTTTCAACGTAAGATATTTTTAGTCTCAAGAAAACTAGAACTTTCCTGGCCAAGCTCGACGTGCCGTGTGTGCAGAACGTTTGGACTATTTTTAGATTTTATACGTAGGTTGTATCTCTCGTTTTGCGTCAAAAACCTCTTAAAAAGAGTCTTTAACTCTCGTTTCTTCATTTTTTTTTAAATTGGAGCATAGCATACCGAAGAATGAAAAACCATTAAAATTTCTCATTTCAATTTCAATTGGGGAAAATGTATCCCGAGCGTAGAAGTCTTTGGATTCGTTTCATACGAATAATTCATGCGAAACAATCCGTCAAACATAACTTGGAAAATCTCAAAAAGAGGAAAAGTTACGAACTTCAGGTCTTTAATTTTCGTTACGGATTCGATGAATTAAAGCATTTATTAAATCGATATATACAGCTGACGAAACTGGAGATTTCGTATGATTTCATGTCGTGCGCATCTGTTAAATATTAATTTGTTACGTTATTGTACGTCAAAATAATATTAATTTACTTATTTAAATTATATAAAATAATTCCTAGTTGCAGAAGACGAAACTTCTCAAAAATATATATTACAGAAGAAGTTGTATGTCTCAATTAAAGTATCTTGAATTATTTTAATCATTTATTAGATATTTAACATGGTGTACTGTTACATTTATACAATGGAACCAGTACGCGTACCAAATTTCTATATCGGAAGTTAAGCGAGAAAATGATTGCGAGAATGAAAAACGTTAAATATATTTTTAGATTATCGCAAATGCATCGAACAAGAGCATGAACGATTGCAGCTCCGTACACACGCATAACTTATCATCCAATCACATATTCAATTTTATCTAGTCTACAAAAAAATGACTGTGTGCGAATGGATGGTTGTAATAACGGTTAGCTTTTCTTCGTGTAATGCGAATTTGCATTTATTTCGACGGTACGATAGATTAGGAAATTACTTTTACTCTCTAAGAACGATCTCTTTGATAGTTTTCAAAAAATTTTTTTAAAGAAAAAAGAAGACACATGGAGAAACGAGAGTTACTCGATATCAGTTTCAGAATTTTGTTTTCTGGGAACCAATGTCCACAGAAAAGTTTTTTTATTATTTTTTACATAAACAAGGATCTATCCCCAAAGAATTTATTACTTACAATTTATTATTTTACTTACAATACAATTTTGATTGATTGTTGTCTATAGCAAACGCGAAGTGGAAAATAAAAGTTTCTTGCTCTCCAAGAGAAATGTATTTTTTTGCAACAGAATCTTCGAATGCACAGTCTAGGTAAAAAAAATCTGCTCTTGAATCAGAAATCAACTATACCTTTTAGTCTTTTTTCTATATTTTTCCTATAATTTTTCCCTATATATCAAGGATTATCTTTCATAATTAATGATCCACAAATGAGGATTATAAAAAGGATTTCCTAAATTTGGGAATGCAGGATTGTCGAATTTTTTAAATGATTTTTATGTATCTGTAATTATAACTTATTTTTGTATATCGTATTTTTCACAACCATAATGTATATCACACATATAATCAAGGATCGTACTTCTAACAAAGATTAAATTTAATTTATTGCACCATCGATTCGCTCGCAAGTGGTAATGACGTTTGAAAATCGATCACGTGATGAAGTGGACAGTCACATGTTAAGGAAAAAAGTCGTGTTAGTCAAAAGAATGAAGAGTAACTTGGTCAAAAGAGCTGGCGAGTGACATGTTTTTCCTAGAAAACTTATCTTAAAGAACAAGAGAATTATCTTCAAGAAGAGAGCAAAAATGAGAAGCACATGAGAGAAGGAGAGAATACGCGTGCGTGTGTATGTAAGTGTGTGAAATCGTGTATAGGTGACTTCAAATTATGTCTGTATTTTTGTGCTAGAAGTTAGAATGCGTAGAAAATTACTATGAACGTCGTGCGAGCTTGTGCAGACGAATGGTACATATTGTATTATATCAAATAAAACAGATATTGTTTAAATAAAATTGATATACATAAACTTAATCGTGCAAGTGTGCGTGTGTATTTATTTATTCCCTGTCAAATGCGATGTGTTTTCTCTGAAAATTAATTAATGCAAGTGTGATATTGTTGGGATAATATTGAGATATTCGCGTTTTAGATTAATAAAATTAAAGCCGAAACTTTTAGTCATAAATATCGAGGTCGTGTAACAGATACAAATGATTAAATTAGCTAACTGGTTAATTATGATATACACATCGATGTATTATTATTGATTTATTATTGAACGTCCAGAATAAAGACGTAACAATATTCGGTTATAACTTTTTTTATGAATCCGTACAGAACAAATATCCAAGGAACGTCCTTGGGATGTTTCGTATGTCCTTAGGACATAAGATGTCCTCTGGACGTCTAGAGAATGTCCCTTGGAGATTTGTTCTGTGGGAACGGATTCTATCTACAACCGCATTTAATCTCTCTTGTGCCTTTTATTACACACTAATTGATTTATTATTGATTTGGTTTTTTTATAAAATACTATATGTATTGTAGGGATTTGTTGATAGTAATTAGTTAAAATTGATTATTACAAGAAATTTATAATTATTACGGAAATTATTTCTTTTCCAAATGGAAATTTAAATTATTTAATATTTAAATTATTAGCTCTAATGTTCATTATTAAGGAACGAAGTTTTTCTTCGTCTCGATCCAAAAAGTATTTGTGAAAATTAATTTATTCCAGATGAATATTTTTATATTCTGGAAATTAATTTATTGCTATCATGTCAATTTTTATGTTCTGTACAGTTATTAATTTTAATAAATCAAGGAAAAAGAATGGAAATTTAAATTATTCAACTTTTGAATTATTGGGTCTAACGTTAACAAACGAAATTTATCTCTGTGTCGATCAAAAAATTACTTGTGGAAATTGATTTATTGCTACGACCTTTACATTCTGTAGTATTATTTGATTTTAATCCTTTATACCATGTGAAAAACGGCACTCGATCTATAGAAGCATGGGTCTTTCGTTTCCATAATTTTTCAATTATTTAAATCGGTTCAAAAAAATCTCCAAAAAATCATGAATATATTTTGATATTGTATATCTAGAACAACCATATAATTTATTTTGAATGCAAACAAAATTTAGTATAATTTTTTTATATAGACTTTTCGAGAATTTAGTAAACGCGTAAATCGATTGGACACGAAAGATACATGATATCAAAAGGGTTAATAAATCAAGGAAAAAGAATGTGATTTGCTCAGGATCTTCAGGAAAATTTTCCTCTGGAAATTCTTCCCGGTTGTTCCCAAAATAACAATATAAATTTTATCAGGATTCTATCGTTCGATTAGGTTGCCAATTTTACTTGTAAGTTAAATGAAAATTTATTATCTTCTTAAACTATATCAGCAAATTATAACCTATCACGTTTTTGTATAACTTGCGTAATTATTATATTTTGAATTTGGTCAGTAAAAAATTTATTTTTCTCTTGTTATTTACATAATATCCTTGATTTTATCTCTTGCTAGCAAAACTAAAATATTTGCTATTTGATTATTCACGAAAAAAGTTTGTGTGTGTGTGTCTTAGACCAAAATTCACGAAATAAAACAATAACTTATTAAAATTGATATAAAGTATCAATATATTCGACGTTTATTGTATTATATTTTTTGGGAACGTTATTTGTAACGCCGTTACTTTGGCGTTATTTTCGGTAATGAATTATAACAGCGTTTAAATTTTAATTATTAAATTATATAGGTTAAATTATAACTTTCATAATAAATATCTGTATTTATAGCTTTACTTATAAGAACCAGATTTGCTAAATGAATAGTGAGGAAAAAAATCGAAAAGTGACGATTCGTTAATTTTGAATAAAAGTAACGATGCGATTGTTACCGGTTATCGTTACTCAAAACATAATATTAATTTTGTTTGTTACTTTTTCTTAACATTTTAATAGGATGAAGTTAAATATAAAATTTACACTTTGAGTGCTTTTTTTCCTGTGTTCTGACATTATACTTATTTAAGATTTTTAAACTTTAATAACTTTTTGAGAATTACACGAAAAAACGTTTCGATAATTCGGCACAACGAAACAATAATGAACTTGGAAAGAGGTAGAGGACCGGAAAAGGTTATGGTTATTTAAATTTCAACACTCTAAACGTTGTGGTATTTCGGTATGACAGGCATAACTACAATACTATCATCAAGAACGAGACGTGCAATATAATATATACGCTCCTTTTAACCTACGCTTAAATAATTCAATTCCTTCACATGTTTTTATTTCAGTTGATAAGGCTTTATACATTTTCGCTCGTTCGTAAAACATATTCTTTTGCGCGCTTCTTGTTTTCCGAAATTGTGTTGCAATATCCCCGGCTTGTCGCGTTTGCCTTTCACTCTCATTTCCTACTATTACTATCCTACTCCTTAATTGACTTGGTAACATATTTTTCAAAATTTTAAAAATAAATATGCATACATTATAACATAGCCTCTGTTTTATGGACATGAATTGCAAGTTTTGCAGCATGTTCCACTTTGATATACCTATTAAATTGCAATATAACTCTCATGGCTCGATTTTGCGCTATCTGCAATTTATATAACTGTGTTTCCCCATATCCATTAACAACGTTGCGCAATATTCAAAATGAGGTGCTATAATTGATTTATATACAGTACATCTGATATATATCGATATAAAGTTACCTATTCTATTTAAAAAACTTGTTTTCTTTCCTATTTTTTTTAACATATAATCACAGTGATCTTTAAATCGGAGTCTATCATCAATAATTATACCTAAGTATTTCATTACTTCTACTCGTTCTATCTTAGTTCCATCCAAACATTTGAATGTAATATCTCTTTTTAGTTCCTTCCTAATACTCCTAACAATCATGTATTTCGTTTTTCCAGCGTTCATTTTCAACTTATTTACATTCATCCATTTTTCTGCTGTCCTAAACGCCATATTCATTTTATTCTCTATCTCCGCACTACTTTCTCCAGTTACATATATTAATGTATCGTCTGCAAACATTTTTATGCTACATCCTTCCGGACAAACCTTAATTATATCGTTTATATATAGAATAAATAACAAAGACCCTAACACCGATCCTTGCGGCACATCCATATTCGGTGGCAATTAATTTTGACCACTTATTATTGACACGGACCTGTGGTGTCCTATTATTTAAATATGATTTTAACCATTTTCATACCATTCCTCAAATTCCATATTGATATAACTTCTCTATTAATCTTTCTCTATCAATTGTTTCAAACGTCCGTTTAAGATCCATAAAAATTACTTCTACTATTTTTCTCTCACTTACTATTAATTTCCATTCGTCGATAACAGTTTGAATCGCCGTTTCACATGAATACTGTTTTCTAAAGCTCTATTGATGTTCCATTATGATATTATTAGATTCAAAGTACATTTCAATTTGTTTTTTTACTACTAATTGTAATACTTTTTCGAAATTTGGTAACACATTAATAGGTCTATATTCATTTGCTTTTTTTGCCTTTTCTATTTTTGGTATCGGTATTATTGTCGATGTTTTCCAACTTTCTGGAAAACAATCTTCTCTCAAAGAATTGTTTATCAAATCGACAAATTCCTTCTTTACTGCGCAAGATGCTACTTTAAGTATGTCACTAGTTATTCCTTCTTCCGTACCTTTCTATTTGGTAATTTATTTGGTGATAATTTCCTCTAAGTCTTCTATTTTAATAAAAAATGATAAATTAATTCCGCTCGTTATACATATATAATAATAAATAAATTACGCGAACAAAAGAGACCTATATGTTTGCAAACGAGCAACAAAAGATGGAACACAAAATAACAATAACAAAAGATAAACTTATAAATTTAATATCTCATTGCAAAAATACAAATAATGCAATGAAAAAAATCACAACAAAATGTTCGAACGTTTCGACCACACGGGGTCTTCATCAGCGAACACTCATAATATACGCGCGTTTACATAAATTTTGAACATATAAATTAACCCTAGAACATTCGGTCGCACGCAACACATACATCCTGATACAGAGTTATTAATTTCGTCAGATAAAAAGAACCGTGGAGCACAAAGAAACTATAAAATATAAACTCGATATGGTCAAGAGATAAAGGTCTGAGATAACTGTTATTCGTCGTTGAGTAGCGAGAATAAGTTGGTCCAAAACAATAAAAGATATCCTTGTCATCCATGTCCACGTGAAAGAGCCACTCCGTAGCAGTATATACCGAAAGCATTCAGACCAAATTCTAATTGAAACCCGAGTTAGATCAGAATAGCGTAACTAAGCTGGTGTGTAAACGCGAGTATGAGATCATGCTTCTTGAGTTCTATAAATTATTAGAGGTACTTACAAAATGAGGAACTAAAACGCTGTCGGTGATACAAATTGACGGTTAAAAATATAAGATGTCTTTCGATGCCACTTCTATTTTAATCATTTCAAAATTTTCTATATTGCTATTATTTTCAATAACATGAATATTTTTTCTACTCCCCGGACTTCTGCCCTACACTTCTAGACTTTTTGCTTTTATAGATTTTACAATATTATTAATACTTTGTATATAATACATGTTAAATTTATCAGCTATATTGCACTTGCTCACGTCTCCTAATATTTCAAAATCTATATTCTCTATTTCTCTCGTATGCATTGGTTTACCTCTAATTATTTCTTTTAAAGTTTTCCACATTTTTGTCGGGTTATTCTTATTACAATCTATCATGTTTTCATAATATTCTTTCTTCTTCTCTTTAATTAATTTGACTACTGTATTCCTTTCACTTTTGAATTGTATCCAATTTTGCTGCGTATCATCGAACAAAGCGTTATTATATGCTTCATCTCTCCTAGCTGCTGCTACTCTTATATCATCTGAAAACCACTTTTCCACCACCCTTCCCATGCTTTTGGAATTCTAAATTTTTTCTTAGGTGCTGTACTATCCAATGCCTTTACTATATTGTCGACAAATTTCTTCGCCCTCTCGCTAACTTTTAAACCTTGACCTTGTTCTATTCTATCTTCTATTAACCTATTAAACTCATCTACATTAAATTCACTATAGTTCCTGCCGCTAAATTCTCTATATTTATCTATAACTTTACTCGCATTTAATATAATTCTTAGCCACGCATGATCCGTTATTTTAGGCTCGTGGATTACTTGTACTTTTACCTTATTATTAGTAAAGCATAAATCTATAATTGTTTGACTGTCTTCTGTAACTCTCGTCGGTTTTTTTACATATTGTTTCATACCTAAGCTTGCCATTATTGTTTGTAATTTATTCGTATAAAACGAATTAACCATAAAATCTATATTAAAGTCTCCTATTACCATACAGTCTCCTTTATTACTAACTCTTCAACTATATCCTCTAGAAACCTTACAAAATCACCATTCAATGCACTCGGTGAATGATATAATACCATTATTACACCTTTATATTACAATTTCTCTTTTGTCTCTATTGCAATACACCAACAGTTCGATACTATTTTTTTCACCAATACTATTTCATATACAATATCGTTCCTTACATATAAAATAGTCCCTCTTATATATCTATTTTCCGCATCACATCTAATTACAGTATAGCCTGGCACGTTTACTTCATTATCTTCAATTTCATCAGTCAGCCCAGACTCTGACAATACTATGATTGCAGGATTCACTTTTTTCATAATCTGATGTTGTATCTTTTCTTTGTGTGCTATCAAACTTTGCGCATTTGTATATAATATTAGCTCCTCTTCTTTCTGTAACTATTTGTTGTCCTCCCAGCCAGCCCTCTTCCTCTCCTCCTGTATCGCTCTTTTATATGTCGGACATTCTGGATCAAGTGCATCATTTTTGTCATTTATCTTCAAGTTGTATGTTTGAATTTTAAACATACAATTTACGCGTCTTTTCTTAGACACTTTACATTCAACTGCTTTATGATTTCCCGTACATTTGTGGCATGTCTCCTCTTGTATACAATTTTTTGCAATATGATAATAACCCCAGCATTTAAAACATCTTTTGACATTAATATGATTAAATACAGAAGACTTTTTCTATCCTACGCTTATTTTTCCTTTATTTAACATTAACTCGTGGGTTTTTTCATTTGCTTCAATTATTACGACGCCTTCTTCTCTTCCTCTTCCTCCCGATTGATTTTTATGGTTTCTTGACATTGACAATTTTTATCTTAGGTTTTACCTGCAGCAACTCCGTAACCTTGAAATTTTCGCCCAACCTAGCTTGTACTTCTGTCTTTAATTTTTCCATTTCCTCTCCAGTTTCACAACCTAAGATCACTGTTCCTTTACTTCCTTTTCTTAATTTCGTTACTCCCATTGCCATGCTTTTGATATCTACCTTTTCTTTTATCAATTTTTTAGTAACTTCACTCTCCTGTTGCATTTTAGGTTTAATAATTACAGTATTTTCTATTTTTTTCTCTTTAGCTGCCTCACTATAATTTCTACGTGTTCCATCTGATAAGCCGATTATCTTTCCTTGTATCATTTTTCTTAAATCTTCCATTTCTTGCTTAATATTTTCCAATTCTTCTCGGACTACTTCTTTAACCATCATCTTGACTTCCTTCTTACATGTTACTTCATCTTTCATATCTTTCACTGCTTTTATAAATCAATCTAATTTCGAATCAATACTCGATGATCCACTCGTGCTTGCTGCTCTGCTATTTGGTGTTTTAATCGATCTTGTAGATCCTGTTGATCCTAATCTTTCCCTCATCAATTTCGCTATCCTTTTCATATCTTCTTCTTCCTTATCACTTTCAATTTTAAGTTTCTCAAATGGGCCTTGATACGACACTAATTCATAGTTTTTATCATAAACTTTATGTTTACTTAAACATCCTGGATAGTAAAAAAATTTACTGCATGATTTACATGCCACTAACTGGTATTTTATTGCTTTCTTACATGCCGAACAACGATATTCAGCATAATCATCGTCCATAGTGACATCTATCCACGACATTAATAACTACATAACAGTCAACGACCTTTATTTTCACACGTCATCATTCTTGTAAACAAATAATGTCGAAAAACGATAATGTCTACCCACTCCATAAGACTTCATGTCTCTGAGAAATACACCTTCAGCATCATAAAACCGCACACTTTTAAGCTAGATAACCCGTATGGTCACTTCTTGCTCGAATCTAGTGTCCGACCGAAACTAAGTTTTACAGCCGAAATCGAAACCGAAACTGAATTTCGGCTTTTGTCTAAGTTTCGGCCGAAACCGAAACCGAACTTTTTCTAGTTTTCTTTAAGGAAAGTTTAAATCAGTTTTACTCAATATTATGCTTATTGTATAGGAAATATAAAGTTACTTATTTAAAATAAAGACACAGTAAATTTTATTTTATTAGGAATATAAATAAGTCTCCGCCGTTTGATAAAAGATGGCGCAACCAGTAAGTTATGGTTAAAATTGTCTGATGTAAAACGTCATATCGTAAGGTTGGACATCTGTCAACAACATAATCTTGAAATATTAGCGATTTTGTATCAGCATCATATATTTCTTTTTGTGCGAATAAGCGTCATTTGCGGGAACTTTTGATTTACTTCTTTAATTTGAAGAAATCTGCAGCTGAAGCGCATCGATTGCTTGTAGAAGCATATGGTGAGGCTGCCTTAAGTGAGAGAAGTTGCCGTGAGTGGTTTCAAAAGTTTAAGAACGGTGAATTTGACGTCAAAGACAAAGAACGTGACGGAAGGCCAAAAGTGTACAAAGACGCGGAATTGGAAGCATTATTGGATAAAGATTTGTGCCAAACGCAAGAAAAACTTGCACTTACATTAGGAGTGACTCAATAAGCAATTTCACAAATTAAAATTTAAAATCATTGGGAATGATTTAAAAGCAAGGAAATTGGGTTCCATATGAACTGAAGCCGAGATACGTTGAACGGTGTCTTTTCACGTGTGAACAGTTGCTTCAACGGCAGAAAAGGAAAGGTTTTTTGCATCGTATCGTGACTGGCGATGAAAAGTGGATACACTACGATAACCCTAAGCATAGAAAATCATGGGGTAAGTCTGGCCATGCATCAACATCGTCGGCAAAGCCGAATATCCATGGTTCGAAGCTTCTGCTCTGCATTTGGTGGGATCAGCTGGGTGTAATTTATTATGAGCTGCTCAAACCGAACGAAACCATCACAGGCGATCGGTATCGAACGCAATTGATGCGTTTGAGCCGAGCATTGAAGGAAAAACGGCCGATATACGAGCAGAGACACGACAAAATGATTTTGCAACATGACAACGCTCGGCCACATGTTGCAAAACCGGTGAAAACCTACTTGGAGACGCTTAAATGGGAAGTCCTACCCCACCCGCCGTATTCACCACACTGCTTCTGACAATCTTTCAATTTTCTGGATGCTTGCTCGCTGCACCGAAAATGACCAACTATTTTTCTACACTTTTTGATAACTTTTTCAATCTGCTCCTCAGTAAATAAGGCATCATTTATTACTAGTTGCAACGTGTGAACCATACAATTTAAAGATTCATATTGCCCGCATGGCACAAATCATGTTCGGTGCATTATCACGTATAATAAGAAACAATTTGTTGCTTATATTCCATTCATGGATCATTTCTATCAGCTTTTCTCCTATGTATTCGTCAGTATGGTCATCGTTTAGTACAACTACTCCCAGTATAACTTTTAGGCGTTGTGATTCTACTATAAAATGTTCTGTTAAACTGAGGAGTGAACATGTTTTGCTTGGATTTGGCCACACATCGGTCGTGCAACTTAACCATTCACATTTTGTAAGTAAATCCGTCACTTTACCTTTTACTTTCTTATAGGTTTCAGGCATTAATGACGTCCGAAAATATTTTTCTGATTTGAAATTATATCTACACACAGCGCTTGGATCTGCTAAATTAAGACGTCTGAAAGCCTCTCCTTTCACTAAAGAGTACAGTAGCATATCTACAATTATCAAGTCCATAACAGCTTTATCTATTCTTCGAGTAATTTCATGATCTTCTGGCCAATGTGATGGTTTTGTAGCTTTTGCTCTAAAATCCGAAATAGTCGGTTGCACAAGTTTCAGTATATTATTCATATTTAGTTCAGCAAGAGTATTTTTGGAATCCCTTCTTTTCAATTTAGCTTCAATTTTCTGTTCACTTAATTCTGACTGTCGTTTCAAAACTTGTCTATACTCTGTGTCATGAAATTTGGACAAATGTTGCTTTAAACCGTGTATAGTTTGATTTTTTGGTTCTTGACTACCCAATGAATATGATTTATTACATACTTTACAAATAGTTAAATAATGTAATTCGTTTATTAAAAGTTTTCCATATAAGCTAAGATAAAGGTTTGTCAATATATTAAGATTTACATAAATATTGAAAATTCGTCATACGCGTTTCGAACTCACAGAGTCCTCTTCAGTGACGTAACAATGTGGTCTGTACAATGGGTATGGTGAACGGCATCCTCTTCGCCACGAGGATACCATAGTCATAGTGTGTAAAAAGTATTAGGTGTTACAAAGTCCTCCGTATTGGTAGATTCGGTGGAGCGATGACTGTTAAATGCATTCTCTGTGATATAAAGTAAGGTTCTAGTATGTCTTTTTGTTAACTCTCTAATCTATTTCAAATATCAATATAATGTACGCTTATTATTAAGATTTTTTGAATAAATTTAACAAATATGAAAATTGGATCCATACCTCTATTGGTCTTGTCAATTAATGTAGTCTTAAGTTAAAATCAGTTAATTGAAAAAGAACGTCTTGTTTAATCTGAGTGATGACAACGAATGTGAGAATACAGTATAACGCAAGTCATCGCTACACTTACATTTTAAAGTCATGACACTAGAGGGCTAACACAAATGTATTATTGTTGTTGGTCTACTAACTAAGATGATCTAGTAACAATAAAAGTATCTCATTCCTCATCTCTAGATGTTTTGGTGGCAAGCTCAGATATTATATCTAAATAGATTTCGTTCAGATTGTTCTGTGTCTCTCTGCAAATTGATACTTTTCTTTTGAGATCTAATATGTATCATTTCAGATATTAGTCTCTTATGATAGTTAGATTCCACGTCTAAGATTTTTACGTCATCCCAATCAAAGGAGTGATTACATTGTAACATGTGTTCCGTAACCACTGAATGTCTGGAAGGGTCTTGTCTTAAATTATATCTATGTTCTTTTATTCTAGTGGCTAGCTGTCTTTTTGTTTGTCCTACATAAGAAGCCTCGCAATTCTTACATTGGATTCTGTATATTACATGTCTCATTTCCGATTTTTTTGTGCTATCTTTTGGGACTCCGATGAAACTGTTCAGTTTATTAATGCTCCTGAAACCTAAGGTCAACTCTAATTTATTAATCCGGGCTGAAATTCGATTGGTAATTTTTTTAATAAACGGTAATGCTATACACAATTTTTGTGAGTCATTGGATGTGTCCTTCGAATTCATAGTGACTGCACTATTATTAAAGGAAGACATTAATTTGTTAAGTTTGGAGTGAATGCAGTAAAAAATCATGTGCAACGGATAACCATTGCTCAGTAGTAATTCTATGCATAATTTTATGTTTTTTTCATGAAATTTTGGGTGGGAAAGGGATATGGCTCGGTCTATCAGGTTGTTTATAATGCTTGTTTTATGGCTGTATAGATGTTCTGAATGATAGGATAGGAATCTTCCTGAAAAGGTCTTTTTTTGGAACCAATCCAGATAAATCGTGTTTTCCAGTAAGATGATTTTGGTATCCAGGAAGCTAATTTCATTGTTAATGCAGTGTTCTATGGTGAATTTTAGTCTCTCATGGTATTTATTAAATTCGTCATGAATGTGTTGTACTTTATTAGACGGTGCCGATATGATGATGTCGTCAACATATCTAAAATAAAAAACCCGAAATTCCAAGGAGTCTAGGATTGTCTGTTCTAAGTCCTCCATCACCATGTCAGCTAATATCGGTGACAATGGTGATCCCATCGGAGTGCCAAAACTTTGTTTGTAGATGTTATTGTTGTAAGAAAAAAATGTGGATTCTATAATAAATTTA